>JAHWXV010520196.1:0-23758 GCA_024586415.1 Phrixothrix hirtus | reverse complement strand
GTCATAAATTACACGTCGCTAAGCGTTCACTATCATATCTCGGAACGAAAATAAATTGATCCTATCCTTACTTTGTCTTTCTTTTTATTTATGCACTGTTTTCCGTAGTTAATTTCTCTTTCAGTTCATTCGTAAGCATTTTGGCTGATGCTTTTCTGCGTAACCTTAAGTGTGTGAAGCAGAGTACCTACGAATAATGTTAAGTCCAACTTTTATAGCCGATTGAATCTACGACGCTTTCATACTTGTGCATCACGACCGACTTCAGTGGTTTTTTCTTTAATTACAAGTGTGTGGCGCCCAATTTCTTTCCTTCCTTTAGGAATTTTATGTCGGTTCCTGCGCGAGCTCGTACCAGTTTCGGGACCACCCGGCGCTCGTCACCACCGAGTCCAGGTTTCCCGCCTGCGACACTGGGAGCGCAACTTGCACCGGCCAACCACGACATCGCGTTCGATGGTTATCTTGACCATCTTCCTTTTTACAGGTAACTACTCCCCACTCCCTAGCCTCCGCGGCACTAGAGCCGGCCGGACTTTTTTCTTATGTTTTCGCCGCTGAGCTTGACCCTGCTAGTAAGGCCGTTTACGCTCATCTATCTAATTTTAGGCGTGGCAACAATTTCAACTCTTTCAGCTATCAGATAAACCGTTTTAAGCAGTAATAGTTAATAAAATTAAGACACGCAGTAGTATTTAAACGCAAACTATACTGATGTGATTCCACACTGACAAGTGTACCGACAAGATAATGGCTTTGTTTCAAGGAACAGTTGATTTCTATCAAAACATCCATTTAGGGTGTTTATATGTGGGTTTGTATCCATCAAATGGTGTGCCATTTGTTTGAAAATCGTTTTCATTTTAGCATTTACTATCTTGATAAGTAAATTTATTAGTAATTGTTGGTTATTACTTTGTTTATTAGTTACTTACTACCTATTACTAATTAGGTAACTTTTTATTGTTTTGGGTGATTACCACTACCTGTTTGGGGTTGTAGTAATTCTGTAGTACTAATAATTACGTAATTGTCAGTTTTTCTAAAATAAAATTTACCTTTTCAGTATTACTTTAACGTTTGCTGACTTGATTAGTGACTTAATCGTACTCTGGGTTCGATCATTTATGATCCCCTGTTTTATATATGGGAATCGGAGCACAAAAAATAAGTGTATTCCTGAAAATCTCCTCAAAATGCCTTTCTAGAAACGTGGAATGTCCTGTACCTATCTTTCAAAATTAAAGGGGCGAGTTTTACCCCTTCGACTGGGTTGTGAAGGCATTGCTACCAATATTGTGTTCTAACCGATACATTAAAATAAACGTGTACGAGTTTTCTTTGAAAATCTGAAGGTAACTGCTTTAAAATGCCTCTACTTTGCTTTCGTTGGTCCACGCACAGACAGTCACACACAAACACACACACATACACGAGCGCACGCACGTACGCACGCACGCACGCACGCAAGCACGCACGCACGCACGCACGCACGCGAGTACGCACACGCACACGTACACACACACGCACACGCACACTCACACGCACACGCACGCGCACACGCACGCACACACAGTAATTAATCGGGATTATTTCAAAATTCATTATTTTTTGAAGAATGAATTGTTTATTAATTTATCAAGTATAAATATAAAGTACAACAATATCCATTTGGCGTACAATACAAAAAAATCTATATTCTAAACATTACGTTCGCTATATGTCCTCAATTGAAATTGATGTGCTCTTGGAGTCGGACCTAGAAATTTTGCATGACCTTATGCAGCATATTGACGTGTATCGCTTCAGTCTCGTTCCTAATACGTTGTTCGAGGACTTGAATAGTTATAGGCGGATCGGTCGCAAAAATTCTGTTTTAGGTACCCCCATAAAAAAAATCGCAAGCCGATAAATCGGCTGAGCGAGAGGGCTAAGGGGTATCCAGGTTTAGAGAAATGACACGGCCCGGGAACAACGCATTCACAGGATTCGTTGAAATTGTTTCAGTGTGACTTATTGCTCCATCTTGCTGAAAACGTATGTTTTCATTCACTGGAAAATGGGCAACTTGTGGTGTAAGAAAGTTAGGAATCATGACAAGATATTGCTCAGAATTAACGCATTTTCAGCCTTATTTATGAAATAAAATTGGCCGATGATTCCAATTGCCGAAATCAAGCACTATACTTTTTGGGAATGAAGTGGTGTTTTATGAAGTAAACGAGGGCTTGTATCTGCCCAATACCTAAAGTTTTGTTTATTCACAAAACCAGATAGGTGGAAGTGCGCCTCATCGCTCATCCACAAGTTGTGCGCTTGATCGTCTCCTGAGCATATCCTCATAAAATCGGATTCGCTGTTGGGGGTTAAAAGATTGCACGATCTGAATTTTGTAAGGATGAAAATGAAGATCTTGATGAAAAATGCTTCTCACTGATCTGTCACTTATTGTATGGCGTGCAGCATGATGTATGGCCGATCGATGTGGACTTCTTTGCAAACTAAACGGTAGGCCGTGATGATAGTAAGGGGTCTATCAGCAACGGCCCCATCACTACCTTACGAGCTATTAATCCTACCCCAAATCATCCCGTTTCATTGCCGGACATTATATATGAAATAAAATTTTATCGGGTAGGTGATTTATTCCTTATTAAAACGAAGTACAATTCACGATGTTTCGACAAAGTTGCATTGCCATCTTCACGTGACGTTTCTTCTATTTTGATTTCTAATTAAAATAGAACTGCCGTTAATCGCCCCATTCGAATCTTCATATATATTTCTCCACACCCTCGCGCGGACACGCCCGATCGGCTACGAAAGCGCGTGACTGGTTCCGACGTTTCCATGTTAGTTTTAGGTGTGTTTGTGTTTATAATCCACATACTGTTTTTTTATTAGAGACTAAAAGTAGTGGTAGATCTGTTTGTTTATGTTGTCCTCAAAGTTCTCTGTGTCCAACTTCGCAAGTACAAATTCACGAAAGCTTTCACTTTCTTGTGGTTGGCGAACTCTTTTCTCCCAGATCTCGTTTCAACAGTAGTTACTCGGGGTTAAATCTAGGTCTACTTCTCAACTTTGACTAGAAGTTACTGTAAGCATCGTAATTGATTGTCGGATCATGTGCGGGATATTCAATAAGGAAAATGCTTTTATTATCCTAAAACACCGTTTCCATAAGTGCTTATTTGTGCTTTAGAACTTTTTGCAGCCACTAGTGTTTCCAGTGTATTATTTCATGTTCAGAAGTGTAATGTAGGTCCCAAATCCCATCTGCGGTAATAATTCTATTCAAAAAGGCATGTCCTTTGCAATTAAATGGAATACCTTTGTTTTTCTCAATAAATTATTTGGGTATCGATTTCTTATACAAGTTTTAGTATACTAAACGCTCACGAGCAGTTCGGAAATCGTGATCTGTTTGTCACTATGTAGCGCGTTGTTGACGTGTGAAAGCTTTTCGCCCGTTATTATGCTCGGTTTGCTTGCACGCGCTTCGTCAAACACATTTGTTCGCCCATTAATAAACTCCTCATACCATTTTCGTAGGTGTTTCACATTCAACGGAGCCAACTGCATCATCGGTACACTGCATACACCTGAAGTCCTATGCGACGAAGCGCATTGCGTACGCAGCGCTATTTAAAATAAGGAATTTCAGATATTGACAAACCTCGCAAATATTCTGAAATGGTCAATTTTGACTTGTCTAAAAATATTTTCAGACATCTAATATCTTGACATTTAAATAAAATCTATGCAAAATGACTGAGTAACTTTTCTAATGAGATATTATTTATAGTATTTGGGATTTAAGTCAACGTGTTTCAATTAAGTACGAGGGGGATTTCATAAATAATGGACATTACTTTTTATTTACTTACATGTTTATTTTTTTGATAATCTCTTTACAATCCTTCAATACAGTCTATCTGCTTCTCAATTACCGCGTTCCAACGTGTAGAAAGCTTTGAGATTCTATCTAGTACGCCATCTTTATTCATCTGACGAATAGCTCTGGTAACTGCGGTGGAAAGCTCTTCTAAAGATGAAAAAAAATGTTCTCGCATGGGTTAATTCAACTTAGGGAATAAATCAAAGTCTGGAATACTCATGTCAGGACTGTAGGTAGCACTTCCCAGCCGTATTCACGCAGCTTTTCAGTTACAACACGTTAGACGTGCGGGCTAACGTTATCATTGAGAACGAGTGGCCCACCCTCGAGCAACTGGGCTCGGGTTTTGTGCATTTTTATGTTCCACATGGAACTCTGTTTGTCATGATGATTCCATGATGATCGTAAGCGAATATCATTGTTTGTTTCACTTTTGATTGACATCAACGACATTGTTTTGGACGTGGGGAAAAACGTCCACTCCACTCGTTTGACTGTGATTTCATATCTGGTTCAAAGTCTCTAATTCATGTTTTATCAATAGCGATGATTTGATGCAGGAAAGCTTGACCTTCAACATCACATCTTTGTTTCAGAAATGTCGTAATGTCGAGGCGTGTTTGTTTCTGTTCAGTACTCAAGCAGTGAAGGAGCCATCGCACCGAAATTTTTTCCTTGTTTAAATCATTTCTCAGAATTCGGAATACGGACGTTGTTGAAATTCCTGTGGCTGCAGAAAGTTACTCACAAGTTGCACGACGATCTTCTTTGAGAGCATCTGCCACAGTTTCATACTTCTTTCCTGGTCTTTCGTCATCGTTTATGCTTACAGGACCTTTACGAAAATGATTAGCTTAACGAGAAACTATACTACGGTCCACTGTTAACGTGCCGCACACTTCACTTAAAATGTTGTGAATTTAGGTCGGGATTTTGCCACGTAAAGTTTAGATCTTAATGTACGATCTTTGATCTGCGACAGTCACAGTATACGAGACCGGCGCAGAGTCCATTTCTAAATCACGTAATTCTACAACAAGAAGAACGTGCTTATTCTTCAAACCTTGAACTACAACTGACGTAACATTCACTTTCGACGCGTCATTCACTACGCAGTGTTTCCAACCTGTGCAGTAGTTATGAAAGGAGGTGGGATATGTATTTTGCACGAAAATATTTTTTGTCCTAAAACTGCTACATTGTTCATGTAACACCCTTAATTGCCCTGAATTATTTAGTTAAATAACGTATGTTGTGCTCAAAAATCTAGATAAAAACTTATACGATATAAGAAGTTAGGCGAATATTTCGGCATTAGTTCAACAACACTAGTGGTTTTGCGCTAATTTGAAAAACTGTTATGGAATGTATTCATCACTTGTGTAAGAATATCCCCGTACAAAATTTAAAGAAATCTGGGCTTCGTATTCAACAAATAAAAATTGTTTTTAGGGGAAATTCTAGCTGTGGGTGGCCTTAAGTGAAAATTTAAAGTTACATTTTTACAAATACAGAAGATGAAGATAATCTTTCTGTAACAATAATATCAGAGCGCAACATAGATATGTTAGGCACATTTCGTATTCCAGGCAAATTAGTAAATTATATCCTGTTGTTCTAGCATGATGGAGCAATTACTCATACAGCTAGAAGATGTTCACAATTGAGTAATTCATTTTGGTCCGCAATTTAATAGCACCAGATGTCTTTCTATGAAACATTAAATGCAACATTTTTTCCAAGATGCTTCGAAATAATTTGAGGAATAAGTGAAGCTTTGTTACGTCGTATGATGTGTCATTTTGTTTCTAATATTTAAAAGTGTATTGAAATCGACGATGGCCATTTAGAATCAATAATATTTTGAAAGATCACTTTCAAAGAATTAGCTATGGTTTAGTTTAACTAAACGTTTATTTTCGTAAGTCATTTGATTTTAAAAGTATCAAGACAAGTGCTATTTTATGAGAAACCTGGTATTCATCAAAAGAAGTGAATGCTTTCATTGTAAAATTAAGAAATCCCAATTCACGGCGAAATAGACTGCGGCAAAGTGTCTTACGGCAAAGTGGCGGTTGCGAAACGATGGCGAAATAATCCATATATTTCTTTCAATTCACGTTTATAAGATGCTGACAGTTCTATAGCTTCTAGTATAGCTATTTTCCTCGTTCTGCAGATGCGCTTTGGTGGGCTGTGAGTGACGTATTTTCGCTAGGTAAAGATTGTTGGTGGGAGGAACTGAATTGTTGGCGATGGTTAATTAAATTCGCGTTTAGAGAATTTTAATTTTTCTGACGTGTCTCGAGTATACTAATAAAAATAAAAAAGTGAGAATTTCCGAATTTTAACACTTAGTCAAATGTGGAAGAATTTGTTAAAAGCTATGCCAGAATGTCTACAATTTTTATACGTAAAAATACTTAGCTTTCACAGAATTTTATTATGTTAGAGTATTTTTATAATAATTGGTAGGATATTTTTTAACTTGACGGAAGGAATTCAAAAGAATCCTATTAGAACTTATGAAAGCAGTTGGTTTTCCAATAAATCGGAAAATATATCTTTTCCGATTCTTCGACTGAAAACATAAGCTCCAAGTAATCTAGAAATACCAGAATTAGTTTTATATTTTCTCGATTGTGTAGCTATTTTCGCTTTATTCCTCAAAAATATGAACGCTAGTTAAAGTAGAATGGTGAAATTGATTTCATTTCCAGGTACAAGAATAATTTGCTAATTAAAGGTATTGAAAATATAAATATCTTAGCATGCAACGCATGATTCCAAAGCATTTTTGAGGTAATGCAAAGCGCATGGAAATTCTATGGATGTTCATTTTAGAATATTGTATCATTTATAGAACGTGATTTGGATTTCACATTTTGATATTATCATGAACCATGTACTTTTTCAGAGGCATCTGTGTATGACGATAAATGTTATTGACTTTCGAAATGTACTATGCAAAAATTTCCATCGATATTTTTGCACGCTATGGTAGCAGCATAAATAAAATTGCTATTTCTCGTTTTGGAAACGTCTTCCGTATTATTTTAAAATAAAATTCATATTCAAGCAGACGTCGAAGGTTTGACAGATAAGACTTGTATTTGACAAATGATTTTCTTATCTACTTGACATTGAGTAATAAAACGAACTATCAATGATTTATGCAAACTTTTTGTAAAATTTAAATTGTTTTTTATTTTTTCTATAAAATTAATTGGATGATATTTAATTTTTGTCGCTAAAGCTTTATAAAATAGAAAAATAAAGCTTCCGAATAATTAAAAACAACAAGACCTTATAGTTAAATAATTTATTTTAAAATCCAAATACAGTGAAGCAGAGAGATAATATTTGTGTTTAATTGAACGTTGGTGCTTTCTATTTTATATCTGTGTTTGTTTTGACAACAATCTCCTATTAATTATTCAAAACATTGGTGTTAATTGTATAAATATTATACAAGTCTGCGATATTTAGGTTTATGGAAACTTTTTAAAAATGTATAATGGTTTCAATTTTCTTCCCATTGTGTTAACATTTTTAGACCACGGTATGATGTTTTATTTAACTTAATGGAAATTGATATAATCAATACCCAAAGAATTATTTACATTTTCTTCACTGGTAAAGCTATGTTGGATGCTTTTTTTTATTTGCGATGCTATTGGATTTTAATAGTACAACATCCAGGAGTAATCTGAAATTGTAAATATTCCAAAGATCCTAGTTTTTCTATTTCTTTAATGTCTTGGTGGAACATTTCTCCTTGCGCCTTAATCCATCAAGATTTTTTAGAAAAATACTCAAAAACGAATTTTTATACATATTGGGCACTCTAAAGTTTAGAATTTCTATAA
The DNA here is from genome assembly GCA_024586415.1 of Phrixothrix hirtus. Classification (NCBI taxonomy): domain Eukaryota; kingdom Metazoa; phylum Arthropoda; class Insecta; order Coleoptera; family Phengodidae; genus Phrixothrix; species Phrixothrix hirtus. The sequence continues at coordinate 15,991 of JAHWXV010520196.1, read as the reverse complement.
CCACAATCACATAGCCAGGGACCTTATTGTTATCCAAAAACTTAGAAAATCGTTGAAGACTATTCAAGCATTCTTTTCAATTTTTCATTTGAAAAACTTCTGATAGGCAAGGCAACTTCTAACATGTGCATTTAAAGCAACTAAGGTAATATTGGGTAATTGCAACTTTTGGGAAGAGTGTCCGCGTTTTCCAAATGCTTGTGAAATAGCTATTTTACGTAGTCTTGAATGTAACACATCGTTCAATAAGTCCCTCGATATTAACTACTAAAATAACATTTTTTTGGTAAAATTCTGCTTTATTCAGCAACGTAATCTCTTTCGACTGCGATACAATTATTCCAATGCTTTTCTAACTTTTCTATACCATGTGCGTAGAACCATTTATCTTTAGCTTCAAAATAACCCTCAGTTGCAGCGATGACTTTATCATTAGACCCAAATATCTTTCCGTGGAGTACTTTTAGAGGTCTGCAAATAGTCAGAAATCACTGGGGGCCATATGTGGAGAATACTGTAGATGGGGAAGCAATTCGAAGCCCAGTTCATGAAGTTTAGCCATCATGTTCACCGACTTATGACACGGTGCATTTTCTTGATGAAATATGGTGTTTTTTTCTTTTTCATTTGTAGCCGTTTTTCATCCTTTAAACGCACCAATAATGCCATGTAATATTCGCTATTGCGCCTTTTTAAGGCAGTCAATGAATATTATGTCATGTGTATCCCAAAATACAGACGCAGAATGTTGTATCTTCGGACACTTCGGACGGCTTTCACCGGCTGCTCTCCACTCAGTTGACTGTCGATTTGATTCCGGAGTGGAATGGCGAATTCATGTATCATCCATTGTCACACATCGATGTAAAAAACCCTTTTTATTACGAGTAAACCGATTTCTCGTGGTCCATTTTGTCGCAAGCCGGTTTGGCGCGAGCCCGTTTAACCGCGACCTGCTTTGCCACGGGTCGTTGTGCCGTGAACGAATATTTTTATAAAATAAACACGATATAATATGCATTTTAAATTATTGTCTATATTAACAAACTATTACATAATAATTTAGGCTTTATTTTCTTATTATTTATATTGCATTCTAAAACTATTTAAATGTATACATATTTAATTTGAATCATTCTTATTTAAATAATGCAAAGTAGGGAATTCCAAATTGCACAAGTTACCTTTAAGAAAATTTTACAACTCTATTAATTTAATGAATGTTTGTAAAGTGCCAAGGAAACTATGAGCTATGTATGCATGTACGTATGTACACATTGCAAAGTTTAAATCTTAGTTCCTAAAGTTTTCTTAGAAATTGAAAATTTGTACAGATTAGATAGGTGTCCACCAATTGTTCGTTGGAACAGTTTGTTTATTACAAAAGATCTTTCCTAAGTTTAACGTAGAACTGATTTGTGGATATGTTCTGTTGACGGGTCTCTCTAGAATTAATTTCCATAGTATCCAGTCTTACAGCATGTTTAACTAAATTAAGAAGTAACTATATCCATGTTAAAATGGCCAGCAGTTAAATGGGGTTGTAACAAAATGGACCGCAGCAAACCGGTTCGCGGTAAATCGTTTCGCGGCAAACTGGTTCGCGGCAAAACGGTCCGCGGCAAACCGGTCTGCGGCAAACCGTTCCGCGGCAAACCAGTCGGCGGCAAAATAAATATGGCGAAATGGGTGATTCCTATTTTAAAGGCGTACTTGCTTTTTTATTTTTATAAACTTTCTTCTGCGAACATGGCGCAACGTTTTAAAAGAAAGTCAATACGTAAACAAAGAATTTCAGTCAGTTGTTGATGAAGTAAGAGGACAATGTCAAAGGAATAGCAGAAACGAAGATCTCAAATTTTGGGCAAATAGTGGCATTCCTCTAAAATCGCAAAAGAACAGCAGAATGAAAAAATGAGGCCAGTGAAACAATTCGTCAACGTCAATAATCCCATAGATTTTCCGCATAATACTTTTTCCTTCCGCTCTCTGCCAAACTAAACCTTTTTAACTTATTTTATCTCTGAAATGTGTGCAACTAAACTTATTCTGCTTAAAAATACTTAAAGCTACTGCTTTATATTTACCTACTTTCTCTCCAACGTTTTAGTAATTTTGAGTTCTATATTAATTTTATTTTAGTTGACTAATTATATTATTTGAGTCTACAAAACACATGTCCATTCTTCATATTTGTTAAGAAATGTGTTAATTTTACTTTTACATTTAATTTTTATATACTGTTTTAATTTTTTAAAAACGTTTCAGTCATTCAAATTTTAAATTATTTATTTATAATCTATTTTGCGCGCACGGCTTTTATTTAAAAAATATTCTCGCAGTTAATAAATTTATTTTAGTGTCTTGTCAATATGGTTACAGATGATGTGAATATTAGCTGATAAATTAGTAAATAAACAATCGAATCACAAGTGATTTTTGAATTTTATTTCTAAAAATTCATTTGGGTATTGAGAGTCCAAGGCTTCAAGACTTCAAAATTTAATCGTTAAATAAAACGATCCAATTAGACTGATTTATTGTGTATAGTATAGCCTTTCTGTTAAAAGGTTTCAGTGTCGAAGTGGATAGTAAAACAATTCCTAACCTTTTTGAGTTATTATAAAATAGTTTTGATGATTTGGGATTTCGTAAATAATTATAACAGATCTAGAACCTAGACGAATTCGGTTTCTCCACGAATCTCTCAAAACCCAAAGAGTGGAGAAAATTAGGATTTCATTTATTAAAATAATCGGCAGAGTTGGACACGCGATGGTTCTGGAATGAAAATTCTACCATTAAACGTGTTTAAAGGGAAGAGTATTTGGAATTAGTGGGTAGGATAAGAACATCTGGTATATCCAGCAACAGCATATGCTGTAACAAAGAAGCGTTGAATGGAAACCGATGTTTGAAAACTGTTTCAAGAAGACTGATTCCAAATATCGAATCGGAGCGACTAGCTTCCCTAATCTGTGATGGAATCTATATAGACAGAACTAATTCAGCAAATAACTATATTCCCTTTGCTTCGGTTCCTTAATTTAGCGATACTTTGCTTGATAAAGATTTGGTAGAGAAGACATCCAGAGATAAAAATTCCTAAAAAACAATTTTCAATTAATAGGTTAGGTGTGGCTGGAATCGAGTTTAAATATAATTAAAATTGATTTTAAGATTGTTAGTAACAAAGTCAATCAGAAGAGCAAACGATAACGGAAGTTATGACAAATATGAAAGAGCAAAACTACGAAAAATGGATCAGAATGTATTAGAACAAATCCTTCCGTGTGGTGCTCCTGATAATTCGTCAATAGTGAAGATGCTCCAGCAAGTATTTCCAAGGAAGTTATTGCTGCACATATGTAAGACAACCGGAACATATGGTATTATTTCAAACTCTTACTGAAAACCTCAAAAGGTGACACAAACCTAACCCAGTCATTTATGAAATAAAAAAGGAAAGTGTGCATTGGTGCAAAAATGATCACAAACAGAAGCGTTATAGCGTCTCAAAAAAAACTTAGAGAACCCAAATATAGAAAAGGCAATATTCGATAATAATCAAGATGAATTATTCAATGCAACGAGACGAAAGGCAACGAACGAAATTAACAAATAATTAAGAAAACTAAAATAAAACATTCAGTGTTGATGATGATGAACTATTAACAAGAAGCGAAAACGAATTGGATTTTGATACATTTAAGGATTCTCTAACTGAACAGGAATATTTGCAAGTTGTAGCGAGAAATACGAACATAATTACTGATGGGCGTTAGTGAAATTTATTGGGCAAAAATTCGCTAAACAAAATTTGGCAAAGTTACTAGTAGTTCTAATGATAAAGTTGATGTTAAATTTGCTATGAAACTCCATATCTGTACTCCCCGATAGTGAAGACAGTTCAGTAGTTTTTGCGAATGACATTTTTTCGGTTCTATCTGATCTGAGAGTTAGTTGGTGACGGGAAAATGTTTTACGGCAGGATTTTCAATGTATATTTATATAAAGCTGTTCAAAAGTCCCCCAAAGGCTGTTGTAGCAAAATAAAGATTTATTGAAAACTAGCCATTTTTCTTCCACCTAAAAAAAGGCAAGTACTCTTAAATAGACGGAGTGAATTGAGTTCCATAAAAAGCAGAACACAGATGAACATATTAGTTAGACTCTCTTGCTTCAAGAAACCTTAGAATCTACGCAAATAGACGTTTAACTGTCAAACTGCATTTGTGCCATATCTGCGGACAATTACATTTTTCTGACGTGAACATTTTCAAAAACTATCAAAATCTAAATTTTACTAGTGTAACTTTGATGGTTACATCATGAAACAGAAAGATTGCATGGAACATCCTGAAAAATAAATTTACTAAGATCTTGTAAATTGTTACTAATCTATTTTGGAAGTGCATTTGCTCCACCTTGTGCATCGAGCAATTAACTAATTCATCATCTTGTGCAAAGTAAGTTTCTGTTCTTTATTTATATACAAATAAATCTTTGTTCTTTTAACTTAAGTTTTAAGATTTCAGCAGATTAGTTAAGTTTAAATTGTATGAATCGTTGAGGACTATAATTGCTATCTAAATCAGAATTACCAATGAACTTTCCGTTTCTGATAGAAATTTTATAAATTAATTTGCTAACTCTACTTAATTCTACTTTATTACAATTCTTAGTATAAAATGTAGCTGCATTTTAACAAGCGAATGTTTTTATAGGATCAGCCTGGAAAGAAAGCATTTATATAAGTAACAATTTCACAAATTAGATATACTAAAATTAAAATACCACTTAAAAATATAAAATTAAAGTCAATTTAGAATAAGATAACGAGCTTTGTGCAATGCAAAATTTTAATTTTGTTTATCCACTTTGATTTAAGTTCTAAATACACCTAAAAACAAATGTATTACAAACTTAGGCAACAATCAGCATGCAATCTTGCAATAACACAAATCAGTATAACGAAATGAATAGAAGTAAATGTAATTAGAATGATTCCAAGAAACTTGTTGGTATCTAAATTCATTTTTCATTAGAACGTTTAGCGCCTTTAGCCGGAAATCAGGGTTCCCGAGGTATCAATGTTTAAAATTAGGCACTTATGACCGTACCCCAGTTTGAGAGCAGTATCCAGTGGCAATACTACTTCACTCTAGGAAAGAAGGTCATACAATACGCCCTATGTTTAACGATCAACATTCAGTCAAACAGTGTAGAACAGCTCATACAGCTTATTTTTTGAATTACAGCCACGAGCAAAAATAAAAATTGTCAGTGTGCTTTTTAGTTTCTCTCCAGACTACTGGGATGCCAAAGCTGAATGCTTGCTTTCCACTTTCGCTCATCTTCTACACAAATATAACAAACTTTGTGTAAAACCTGTGTATATCCTGATCCCCAAATTTTATTCCAAAATAGGAAAGGTACACTTTTCTAATCAAATCTGTAACATAGCGGTTTTAATTATAAACTCGCTATAAATGTAATAAAACTTATCAAAAGGTTTTACACGTTTAGACATATTCCATAATACAATGTACACAATGAAGTTAGAAGTCAAAGTACTGACACACATTTTTAGATATTGTTACCCATATCACAAAATATCAGGATTCCACACGGAATTTTAGAGAGTTTCAAAATAAAAACTTTTGAATAAAACTTTCTTAGGATGCATTATACCGACTTTTATTAATATTTTTTGTCATATAAACTATTTTAATCATAAAACGTTGAATTTTCGAATTTACCTATTTCATTTCCTCAGTTACTATTTGCCCTGAGATATTTCACAAAAATGATACAAACTGTTCTTATGTCAAGTTCTATACTATCTTAGTCCGTTCGAAAGTTATCGGGGGAACACACATTTTTTTACACGAATTATGTTTTGCGCGCATTTTGACATTTGGTCTTTTAGCAAAAAATGTTTAAACATTATTTGGCATTACAATACTTCCGCCCATTCGCGACGTATAAGTTACAACTGAATAAATTGATGACTGCAAGAACTAACGAAATAAAACCAAATTCAAGACCAATTCAGCTAGAAGTAGGTTATAAAATGCAAATAGTTCTAACGCCAATTATTTTGAGCAGTGTTGCCAATTTTAAATCAATAAACATGCGTAAGTAAAATAGAAGCACTATCTGCAAGAATTAGTTAACCACACAAAATGCAAACATAACAACTAAAATTATGAAATGTATCATCTGACATAATAAAAAGAAATTTATAATGCTAAGGAATTAATTCGCCTGTTTAGAAATACTTCTTTTGATGAGGCTTATGTTGCCACCTAACGGTAAATGGTGCATTCAAAAATCCTTAATCCGTTGTATAACCGGAGTTGCTTTAAAATAGTTTCATAAAAAATGGTGGCTTATTATTACCTCTTTTAAACCCTAAAAAACACTTGTTTAAAACTAAACTGATGTCCATATTTTCCGAACCGTTGTCATATTGATATAAAAACTATTTTAGACTGTGAAAATCTAAAGTAAATACGACTGTAGACATAAAACGTAAACACGGATAAAATTACAATAGATCCTTTCTTTGTATATAATTGATTTGTCACAATTTGACCTAACTGTGTCTTTTTATACATAAGAAAGATAGAACAACTCGGAAAGATTTTTTAGTAAAGTGGCAAAAATTGTATTAATGCAATGCTAAAACTAAATGTATTGACAAAAGTAATGTACTGACATAAATACGTATTATTTTGTCCATTAGATTTGTAAACAATTATGAAAGCATACGATTCTTTACATAGCCTACGTAATTGAAATTGTTACTGCTTAGTTTTGATAGATTCAAATGTAATTTATTTATTAGCACTAACAAACAATTTTTAAAGAAGTGCATCTGCAGTAATATACACGCAGCATCTATGAAATTATTTGATAACTCAGAATTATAATTAATAAACAGTACTCTTCTACATTAAACTGAAATGATTTGTAAAAGGAGATGAATTGGTTACTTTTTAACGTTAATTTATTCAAAAAACGTGCTAAGAAATTAATTACATTATCGAGTATATGTGAATTCAATTACACTTTCATTCAACAGCAAGAAATGTTGTTTACTGAATACCAAAACCAAAAGTTCTTAAACAATAATTAACGGGTTCTTCAAAACTCTATTTTGACCATACAAAAAGATAAACACTTTTTTATTTTTCTCTATGTAACGTAAGTTTCTGAAACTATTTGAAAGCAATCCTGTATATTAATTTTTATCGAATAACAAAATTTATTGTTGAACAAAATTTTTTATAATTAATTTAAAGTAGGCGTTACAATTAAAATAAGTAAGTTGTGGCATAGCTAATATATGATAAATAAAGAAATTTGTGTAAAATTCCACGTAATCCATAATTTTTGCTGAACTTTTGAATTACATTAAAAAAGTTTTTTCATTACAGATATGTATTACTTGTTGAAATACAGAAGAATTAAAGTATCGAGTAATGATGGAGATGTTAGATAAGCAAATACTTTGTGATAAGAATATCTGCGTTAGTCAAAACGTAGTTCATGGCCATGCAAAGAAAACAAGGCAAGGAGACATCGACCAAAGCAATGATAATTTAAAATGGTTGGCATAATTGAAAATGACGGCACGTGATACGATTTTGGTATAACTCTTCTTTTACACATATAAAAGGTTGTTTGGTATCAATCCATTAGTTTGTTGTGGTCAGAATTTCGTTTTTGTGTCAAAAATGATCGAGTAATTAATATTGCCCAAGGGGACATGCTTATTGCTAGTTTAGGAAGTTATATTTGTGTCGGCTTTTTAAAACAATATTTTTGATGAAAAATATGATTTATACAGGGTAACTTTGAAATAGTGCATCGAAGTTTAACCATAAACGCGGAGGCAGTTCTCAAGAAAAAAAATTATTTATAAAACATTCCTTGTCGTTTCAAAAAACCAGCTATTAAAGGAAACATTTTGTTCTAGTATTTCTGAAACAGTTTAAAATGTTATTATAAAGTAACGAATAAGCAATAAAAACATGACGCACGTCCATACCCTTCAAAAATTATTTCCATACAATATTCATTTACATCTTAGTTGCGTTTAGGTTTTCATACGTTAAGACTAAATTATTATCCGCATTTTCTTTTGTTTTACTAACGCTTTTGAACTTATTTGTAATGTCAATGTGTTTCGCCACTGCAGTTTATTAGTCTTGATTTTCGTGTGTATCTCATTTTAAATGAATAAATTATGAACACATGAAGCAGTTGTTACGTCATTCTAAAGCGATAAAATCAGAGATATTAATTTCATTATAGCTTCGCGTATGTAAACTTAAATTATCAAGATCGTGTGTTTTACCACACGAAGTGTAATTTTTAGTGTTTATTAATGTAATTATATTTAGTTTTAAGTTTAACATCGTTAATGGATAGATCAACTAGTATCGAAAAAGGTAAGTTCTTCAGTTGGAATCTTATTTTAAATTGCAATTTAATAAAAGTTAAAGAAAATATTCCTTGATTCTAAATGTAATGTAATACACGGAACAAATGCAGTTCAATTGCTTTGTTTGTATGTTTCTAAGATCTACATTCAGTGTAATTTAAAATATTACACGTAATAATAAACGAATGTCTTATAACAATGAAAACTCTTTTACAATTTTTACGAATTTTAAAAATTACAATGGTCTAAAAGTAAATTGTTAAAATTGTGGTACTTATAAAAATTTGAATATGGTCTTTAGTATAATTGAACGTGTTTAAATAAATATTACATGTTCAATTTGTCACTATAAAAGACGAACGAATAAAATTGTAGACCATTGTGTGTTGAGATAGGTTAGTTTTACACAAACAAATAAATACATCTGCTGTAATTTGATATTATTGAACATGTTATTTATTCTGTGATTAGTAGTGGAAATTGGCCTGTGTCTAGACAATTCATTTTCCGAGCAGTTATGTATTATAATTGTCACGTTACTATGGAAATTTCAACAGCTCGGGAAATATATCACAACGTGACAATTAACATAGCCAGTCAGTAGAGCAAAACGAATATTTGAATTATCTCACAAGCACAACTGATTCTCAAATTCAGTGGAGGATTAGATTGGCAAAATTCTGTTAATTAAAAAATAGAGATTCAGTTTATTTGATAATTCGATTTATACTAGCAGAGGTATCTAGGTTTAAATAGGGGTAATCAATATATGAAAATATAAAAAGTTAAAGTTTCCTCCTATAAAAGACGTGAATTTTGAAAAATTCGGCACAAGTGAAAAGCCTTCAAACTGTCATGAACAGTTACAAGACTTCACCACAAAATTTGTATAATCTACAATGTAGGTAAACATATAAAGGTTTTCATTTTTAATCAAGGTATTGCGGCCACCCGTATTGGTATTGGTTTCCGAGTATTTATTGAAATTATAGAAAGTTATTTTTATAAAACTACCTGTTGCATTGAGCTTGTACCAATTTCAGATTAAATCTCAGCTTTTTCTAAATCATTTTTATAATTAGCGCTCTGTTTATTATATAAACATTTATGTACCTAAGAAAAATGAAGTTAGTTTCATTTGCGATTATAATTATATTTCTACGAAGCAGCATTTTTTTATAATTTTCGACATTTCAATGATCTTGATGCTTCGCTATTAAAAATACTGACTGAACGTATCTCAAATGTCCATAAGAATGAAAACTTGTGATTGTGTAATTAATGAAAATACAATAATTGCTTCGTTAAGAGCGTCAATTTCTTCCAAGTTGATTTTTGTCGTTCCTGTAAAACAAAGTTTGCTAGCAGCCTGTGAAAACGTGAAATGCTAGTAAAGCAACGACCTTGTCCTTTTCAATTGCTGCAGCTCTAGCATGAACCAGAATAAATCTGTAAATACACTCCAAACTGTATCCACGCCATTTTTGACAAAGTAAACTAAAACATTGGCATTTATAGAACCTGTAACAATATGTTTGCAACCATTTTCTACCATATCATGAAGGTGTAGTATTATTCATTCCGTTTCATGGTCAAGGACTAACACCAATTAGGGACCTGTGGGCAATAATTTTTACTTCAACTCCTTTACCTAGCTTGGCTGCCTTTCTAGAAGGTGTAATAAGTCAGCTTTATTAGTAGGTCAAAATGTCCCGTTACTGGAAAGTGCAGGTGGAAATGATTGATTTATGTATTTGAAAAGGTTTTGTATATAACCGACAATTTTGTGTAACTATTAAGGGCCTATAAAACAGCTGGACATCAATTTTTAAAATCTTTAGTGTAGCATTTTTCTTCGTGATACTCATTTCAGAGATACTGAGTAAGAGTATCTATTTTCAAATATTTAAACATTTCTGAAGAACTTTTTATTCGTTGTTTGTTAATGGAACCATAGAACATCCTAATCTAGTTGTTCTGCTCAATAAATTATTACATTAACTTGCTTATCTACAATACCTGATGTCGATGACAACAAGGTCTTCGTAGTTTTCTAAAAATGGATTTTCAAATATGTTATAATGTGCCCAAGCTAGCCAAAATGCCACTCTCACGTTCTTATATTAACCAACATATTTTTGGCCTTGCAACCATAAAACGCCTTGATGACAATAGATCCGTCCTAAACTATTATGACCTTTCAATATAGTACTGTTTTGTTCTTGTGCCTAGTATACGTTAATTTCTATGTTTGATTTTTATCACAAACTATCCCACACTACAAGTAAATTTCTTCTCTCATTAATCAAACAAGTAGAAGCAGCTGTATTAATACAAATCACTCAAAATTTGAATACGACACTCTTCTACTCATTTTTTACACCCTATCGGAAATTCAAGGTCGATTATTTTCTTGGTAAAGTTTATGTACCTGATAGCATAATTTTATAGACTTTTATCACATGACTTACTTTTGGATAATTTTCCTCAGCACTAGAAGAAGAAATATTAGCATGGCAAATTGCGCCAGACATCCGTTTCCTTTCGTCCACTGACCCAAAACTCGTAAGAAAGCTTGTTCAATGTGAAACTCTTAGAATATCATCAGGAATTTGTTTTTCCCATGTCTAGATAATTCCTCTTAATTAATTTTGCTAACACAAATAATGGTTGGTCCACTACCGTTACAGAATTTAGTTTCTATTAAAAAAAATGTGTAACTTATTTAACTATATACATCATATAGTTATTGACGGCAAGTCTTTGTAAAATAGGTAAAAATGTTGATATTCCTAGAATTAAAACTGTTTGTGCTGGTCGACTACTTGCACGGTAGGCAACCCATAATATGTTCAGTGCTGGTATCTTGGTTCTTCTTTTCAAAATCTTAGCAGTAATATGAATTTTAATGTATCATCAAAATAAACTGGAATAGTAGGTTCTTTTGAACGAAGCAACGATAGCTGCATTAAAATATATTCTTTTAGACGATTATGTAGATTGTTTAGGCCGGACTGTTTTTAAACATTGGGCGTTGAATTCTGAAATATGAATATACTTGTTTCGTGAGATAAACATTCTCAGGTTGAACTGCTTGAACTGCAGATTAATTTACGTAATTTTGATAGACATATTACATTTCCTTTTTAAAAATCAACATTTACAAGTTCACACATCAATATTAGCAATTCCGTCACACGCCATATGAGATCGAAACTTCAATGAATACACCTCTTCCATGGCTTTTTTCGCATTTTGTAAAGGTTCAAAGACCCATGTAAACTGGTAGGGGAGTTTATTTATCAGTTTGATGCATTAATACATTTTCAGTTAGCTTACGGAGCTGTATATAAACACAAAGTAATTGCAGTATTCTAAGAGATGGTTGGGTAACGACGTCACTGGCTTCATAAAGAAGAATAAACTCGCACTGGAATTCATCATTGGAATCACCATTGGACGTATTATTGTGTTGAAGCATATATTTTTTTCCCAAGTTCACATGACGCAATAAAGCACGTGCGTCTTCATTTTGATCATTATTACAAGCTTGCAAAGTGATGTCGCCAAGAGTTTTTTCATAATTGTTCATCCAATCTTATTAGTTTTATTAGTCGATTCTTGTACATTTTCATCAGACACTCGTCTTGAAATATGATTGCTTTATTTGAATATTTCATACTTTTCCCATGAATTTGACTGATTCTGCAAAATTTATTCACCTACATACATGAACACTGCTACCTCACAGACTTATGCAATTCTGATAACTCCTTCACGTGACGTTTGCACCAGAACAATCATATCGCTACCACTTAGTTTTTCATAGCAAAATATTACTTTTTTCGTTATTTTTTGATCTTGAACGTTAAATAATTGATCTATACTGAACGCAAAACCATCACAAAATAAGCTCACACCTTTAGAATTAGATAATCGATGATGAAGTTCATGCGATGGTGAGTGGGGTCTTCTTTATCGCCTTCATTTGTTTGCTTTTTCGAATCTTGTTGAATTGTACTTTAATTCACACGTCTGTACCACTCTCAGTGGAGCCTGTTGTTTTAAAAATGTTTGTCGCAACCTCCTATGGCCTGAAAGAACAGTTTTATGTTAATATCCATGGGTAAGGCATTAATACTTTCAAAATTCTGTAAGTTCTTCGCAAGATACTACATTTTGGCACGATATACAAATTGTCAGGTCAAAATGTTTCGATTTCTGCTCGATCAGGCCATTTGCAGGAACTAGCCGGAGCTGCTTTGCCATTTTAATATATCATCTTGGTGTATTCAAACAATAAAAAATGGTAAACAAGATTAGTAGAATATTAAATAATACATAAATATTATAGTTAGTATGTGAATGTTGTAATATATGCCATTTATTCATATACAGGGTGACTTTGAATTGCCGCGACAAAAAATATGTAAATGTATCAAACTAATGACGTCGAATGATAACATTATAAGCATTTTCGATAATTAAACCATTTCGTATGGGTAGAAATGTTTTATCTCTGTTGTACCATAAAAATAATTCATAAGAAATAGGGAAAAAGAGCCCGAGCGGCGTGGTTTAATTATGGAAAACTTCTAATGAACTCAAATGGATCTCCTTTTGAAAAAATGAGAAGATATCCACTTTTTAAGAACCTCTGGAATGCATACGTCTAAACACGTTGCTATTTCAATTGCATGATGTCAGCAAAATAAATAGCTAATAATGCAGTTATTTATTCAATTTTGAGTTGCAAGGAGTGTAATAAAATGTTTCTTAGGAACTGATCTCTTTTAATACAAGACAATGATCAACTTTTATTCGTTCTTAGATTCGCATGCATTAAATTCGACACTTAACTTTAAACACATCTAATTACGCAAAAGACCATAACAGATTTTTATAAAAAATGATAGCCAAGCATCAAACTAAATAAAATAAATTTAAGGCTACTTGACATTTTGCAGTAAAATACAATTTTTTTAGTATTACATCGTGATGTTCATTCGCAGCCAAAAAAAAAGGATTTACAACTCGGCAAACATAATGTAACCCAACAAAGGAATCTTTCAAAATAACTTTCGTCAATTACTGCAATTTATAAAACGGTCTATACAATAAAACTTCGCTAATTCGGACTAAATGGCGCGGAAAATGTTCAAAATTAAACCAAATATTTAAAAAAAAAGAATAAAATATGTCAGTGCAGTGGCGGTGCAATTCTACATAAAGTTTTAGTATTATACATTAAAATACATTACAATCATTGCCTAATAAGCAATTTTCTGAGTATCTTTTAAAAAATTACAGTAATGTTTACAAGCTTATTTATCCGTTTTGATATGAGGAAGACTAATTTTAAATTAAAAAGAAAAATTCGATGTTAAATCGTTTATCCATAAATACACAGTTACATAGCACGGTACTTAATCATTCAATTTTTTGCTATTGCAGTGGATTGCAAACAATTTTGCCGCTTTACTTTAAAAGCGATTTTCTTGAAAGCGACTAGGAATTTTGAAAAAAAATCTTTTTCTCATGATTTAAAACTATCCCGCATGTATGGTCCAAGTTTGTCAGTGGTTTTAAAATCACCCTGTATATTCTCTAGCTACAGTAATATTAATGAATCCTATATTTATTTAAACAATTTTCTTGCTACAGAATAGTACCAGCATGTAAAAGATAACGAATAAGTACTTCTCAATTATTTAATGCATCTTAAAAAGCTCTATTAGCTCCTTGGATTTGTACAAGATCCAACGAATCAAGTAAATTCACAATTGTTTATTTATAGATAATTGTATAATGCACAACATATTAATGTAATTAACTCAACTGTTTCTGGGTTTGTATTTGTCGTTTAAATAAAATACGAAATAATAAGTTAGGTAAGGAACGCGACCTTGTAAAAAGATTACGTTAAATTGTCGGATATGTTGCCTAAATAAGCGACGTATTCATTAGGACTGGTTTTAATACCGTCCATTCTCTTTTTGGGGCTGCTGTACGTTATTACAAGTAAAAGTATATAGAACACAATTCGCAAGTTTCTAAAATTGAATTGTATATAATTGTATATTATGTCTTAAAATTCTAATTACTGTAAGTGTTTTTGAATAAATACTACTATTATTAATACTACTTCTACTACAACAACAACAATAACTACTACTACTACTATATAAAAAATTGTTTTTCATCGCTTTAATTTCAATACTAGTACGATAGCTAGACATCTTACATTAGAAAAATGTTATGAAAAAGTGTTTAAGCTCGGGATAATTCCAATGTAAAATTATATAATAACCAATTACTTGTCTACTTGTCAGTAGCCTGTTTCTAAGAACCTTAAACAAAGGATGAACAACTATCCGCTTGTTATTCTCCGACAAAAACCATATAGTTCACAAGGAATTATAAGATGGCGCATTGCCGTGTTATCTAAGTAGCAAAATGAATTGTTTTACAGAGAGGGTAAGATTTTAGTTACGCAATAATCCTTTCGTTGAAGAAAACAACAGTTGCGCGTAGAATTTTAACTTTGACGATGTTGCCTGTGATAGCTCTGAAGATAAACTTGGGACTATATCAAAAAAGTACTATTTCTAGCTCTACAAACTTTGTAGTCTGGTATGATTGATTCAAACCAATACAAGGCGATATTGAACAATGGCAGAGATTTTGATAAATTCTCATAACAATGATGCGCACACAGCGCTCCATTTTCCGCTATTGTAGTTACGAAGAAAATGCTTAAATGGCATGTTAATAAAATCTAGATCTGCGGTAATCACTCCTACTGATGCGTTCCCTTATTTTTCATAGTGGCCGGTAATCTGGAAACTTTCTGATAGCACTTCGTATATCTGAATTGGAAAATTTGAGCAACAGGACACAGTGCCGTAAAGATTACTGCAAAATTTCTAGTGTTTTGGTGCATAAATGAACTAATAAAAACAAACTAAACTGATACTTTCGAAAAGAAATTTAGTTTTAATAAAAAATATCAAGAAAACCGTTATTAAAAACAATTATTTACTGAATAAGTACCTTAATTATGAAGTAAGTCAAGTTTTTTCGCAGGTTAATTGATGAAATTTAAGATGCGGCTACTCTTATTTCGAAGTCAAACAGCTACTAATGCCACCAAAAACTAACACTTTACATATGAGGTGCGGTTGAGAAGAACATGATATTCCTACATGTTAAGGCAGATTTGTTTCAATTTTGCAAAGTTGTATTGGGATATGTCAGTTTGTTAAACACGTCAGATAATTAGTCAACAAAATAAACAGAATTAGAATTTTGATGTGGATAAAACAAGAGTGGCATGAGAGTATTTATATTGCTATTCCTGATATTTTGGATATTTTTAAAACTATGAGTAAAAATTTAGTTTCGTTTGTTTCTTTATTTTGCCTCTTTTTTGATATATTAATATACCGTGTGGAAGTTTTGGGTGGAATAATCCATACAATTAATAGCTCGAAAATGTACGGCCAAGATCCTCGGACACGTCGATTTTTATTTTTG
>JAHWXV010520158.1:0-12883 GCA_024586415.1 Phrixothrix hirtus | reverse complement strand
ATATATATATATATATATATATATATATATATATATATATATATATATATATATATATATTACTTGGGATGCATTAATATACCAAGCTGACATCGATAATATTTTAGATTTAATGCCACGACGTGTTACTGAATATGGAAATAACCGACGTGGCGTAAGACACTATTACTGAAAAATAAAAAACAACTGCATATTATTCTTTCGAATTTCAATCGTTAGATACAATAATAGTTAAAGGTTTTTGCCAAATTTTATCAAAAAATTCTAACACTCTCTAGGTGGTGAAATTTCTGTCACATAGTATATTTAATATCATATTCGAACACTTCTTGCATTGAGCAGCCTAATTTTTTAAAATTTGCGTGGGCGTATCTGAGTTTTGGTCGTTATATAAAGATTTTAACTATACCAGCGTAAAGCTTGAAAAAAATTACATTAGACAGCGTCTTCAGTAAAAGTTGACAAAGATGTAATGTACAAGGGAAGTATCCCCACTGTCAAAGACCAATTGGATAAATAATATATACCTTTTTTTATTTAT
The DNA here is from genome assembly GCA_024586415.1 of Phrixothrix hirtus. Taxonomy (NCBI): domain Eukaryota; kingdom Metazoa; phylum Arthropoda; class Insecta; order Coleoptera; family Phengodidae; genus Phrixothrix; species Phrixothrix hirtus. Next base: position 12,342 of record JAHWXV010520158.1, on the reverse strand, counting down.
CGAATACGCTATTTAAAGGGTGAAGAGGTCCCTCAAGGTTGAGATGAAAATTAGTTCTTTTTCATTATTTCGAAAATCAAAGCAAAAGAGAAATACTTTTAATTTATTCTAACCTTATTTTTTAGAGTGCTTTTGATTGTCTTGTATATCAGTCCAATGGAGAACATTCGGGGGTTTAAATCTAAAATGTATGGCAAAATTCGGGGTACATTTTTACAATAGGGGATACGCTTTATATTCAATTAAAAATGTTGGTATTTACCAGTTCAAGAGTTTTTACACAAAGACTTAACTTCAACAATAGATATATAAAGATGATATACATTTATTTACAAAAATATTACATTATTTGTAAATTAAATGGCGAAATTATGTTTTTATGATAATTTCCTTGCATCTTACGTGGGATATTACAGTTTTGTCGTTTGACAATGAAGAATAAAGTCTACCCTTGATTTGGGGTTACTAGTTAAATTTCGTAAAAATTATTTAAACGCGACCATTTATAATTAGATTTAGATACAGCAGTTCCAGGCTGCAATTCACGTTGCTTGTTAAAGCTGCGAGTTATTTTTAGAATAATCTAAAAGTACATTTAACAGACTCCCCCAGTGAAAATGGTTCGTTGCTCAATTTAGTCTGGCCGAGTGAATATTTTATTAGTGAAGGAGTTCTATTCGGTAACGGCTTTTCACGCTTATTGCAGCATAGTGCAAATAAGCTTGGTCAATGTACTTATTTCAAATAAGTAATTTTGTTTCCTATTTTGTAACGAACTGCGAAATTGAATTACATAACTTCCGGAAAGTATAAAGCATCAAATGAAGATACCTTATTCAATGTTGAAGAGGGAACATGCTAAAGAGTGATTTGATGATACTTAAATCAATCAAAAGAAATCAGTATTCTTTACGAACAGTACTACTCATATGATGACAGAGGATATTATTGATATCACATATAAGGTGAAGCTGTAAAACACTGGAGAGTAGCGAAAAGCGATCGTGAAATGTGAAATCCGTTTGTAGCAGATATAAGATAGTAAAAAATTGTAACGATTTTTTATGGTTTAGTATTTTTTGATTTATTTTTCATAATATTATTTATATTTCAGTAATTTCTTAACTTCTTATTACATTTTACTCTGTTTTTTTAAACTATCAACATCTACTTTTTCCATTTCCAAACATTTGAATATTTAATTAATATTCAAAATTGCTTTAAAGCTTGGTTTTATTAACTTTCTCTAGTTATAACAGAGATGGCGTAAGAATTTACTTTATACTAAATTACATTGCTAACAAAATTCAAAATTGTGATAACGATATGTGTTTCGCAGTCGGTCTTGGAAAATAAAACACTAGCAAGACATGATTTTAAATAATATCAATGGTTCCAAGTTATAAGCTGTTGATTACGCTTTATAATTATTTCTAAACCAAAAATTTACGTTTGTTGACGCTACTATTTAGTGGGTAAGAAATAATACGAATTTTCCTATATTTTATTAATTAAAATTCTATTTAGCGGCTATCGGCATGTCTACGTGCACATATACGATATAAAGGCCACGATTAGGAGGAATTTAATATTCTTTGAATTTTGGTTGATGGTTTGGAATAACTTTGAACCGGTTAATTATTAATTCATCCGGATTAACGGCACACAGTGTGGTATTAATGAAAAGAAATTTTTAACAATTCTTCTATGAAACATTCACCGTTGCCCGGAGTCTTCTAAGGAAACATGCGTTCAAATAAGTGAACCAATACGTTTGTTTTTTGCAATTATTTGGTTTTAAAATAATATCGTTTTACAAGATCAGTGTAAATTCATGTTAATAGACATTTGTTTGCTGGCTACTAGTTATCATTATTTAGTTAATTCACATAATTAAGTTTAGTACAAAGATTATTTAAATTACTTGCGTTCTAATTTCATAAATTTGCTCTTGAAGCATTAAGAGAAATATTATAAATCCTTTAATAAGTTGGAATACCTTGGAAAGAAATTTTGGCAGTAAAACATTTATAAATTCCAAATTATTAAGGAAGAGTGAACTGACGTCATTTCTTCGATTTAATCTAAATCAAACTTTGATTTCGTTCAGATGTAACATTTTATAATTGTTGCTTAATTTATTTAAGTAATTTATGGTCTCAACTCGTGCATTATAAAATGATAAAGGCCAGAATGAATTTTTTGTATACATAACTTTGAACCACATGGTTTGGTATTAAATAATGATGGTTATATTGTTGTTATTTATATTTTATAACCATTTTATGTAGGTAATCATACCATAATTGATAGGAAATCGACCTCCCTGAATCAACGACTCGAAGTCTTTTATTTTTAAATGATACCTTTTAACTATTGAAAGTATTTTTTAAATTTAGTAAGATAATAGGTATACGTAACGAGAATTACGTAATAATATTTATCCTAATGAATAATAACTCTTTCAGTTATGTTAGTATTTAAAAACAACGCTTACGTCTAATTAATTTAAATAGTTTAGAGGCTTCCTTTCATATAATCTATTTGTCCTGTAAAGTATCGCTATCTGACGTGAGGTTTGGAAATATAAAACTTCGTTTTGAAACTTTCAATGCACTAGAATATAAATTTGTTATCGGCCTTTTGTTTTGCTAAGTTTTGGGCTTGGATCGCCTTGAACTAACACTTGTTGCTTTTCTTTACCAATGTTTAGATGCAAAATGTGGCGTGTTGGAATTTTTTGTTGTTATTGCTAAAAAGGCGTTGTTCATATTTGATACAACGGTAAGCTCTACTTAATCTTTCTTTATCTGGTAAATAATTCGTTTTTGTTCTACTTCTTTTAGTTCGACTGATAGGATCTTACACATCTGATCCTAATTGATATCATGGGGGTATATTTATTTCGAAAGATAGATGTTATTCTAATATGGTGATATAATGTACACTACTCATTAAGCCATTCTTTAATCATCTATACCAACCAATGAATTTCTTAAGGTCGTAGAAAACCATTTTACTTATCCAATTAAGTACTTATCTTCGTGTATTCCGTAATATCTGCGTTGTTTAACATTCGCTCCTGCTGAAATGATATGGAACCATCCTCATGACTACCTAATATACGAAATCATCTATTCAAATTACTACCTAATTTTTAAGTGTTTTACGCGTTGATAATGAATTACCTTGCTTAGTGCTTACTGTACAAGCGGAATCTGTAACTTAGAGTCGTGTTCTGCCCAACACATGCCATTTCTGATAAGATATAATGAATAGACGTTCTAAAAGTTCTAAAACTAGTTATTAATTATATTTAGTCTGCAAAAGAATGATTTTTTGGGTTATCTTTGTTAGGTGTATTGTTTAGCTCGTCCATATGAATATTTATTTTTACATTCAATTTATATAAATTTTACTTTCAATTTTTCTGACGCTCTTATTCTTAGCTCTCATTAAATAATTAACTATAACTTCCAATATTTTACATTATTTTAGTCTTTTTGATCAACGAACGTATTGTTTACTGAAACTTTTCTTGTACAGTCATTTTATTTATATTTAAAGAAATGTGCTATATCATATATAGTAGTTATGAGGTCTCGACGAAATATTCTAGGTTAGCTTTGATCTATAAAAAGCATTTCATTAATCCTTTTGCTTGTCAAACGTGTCCTTTACCAGAGTATAAAACACCGTTATTGCTTTAATTAATTTTTTTTAATATAATTATGTTATGCTACTTTTCCTGTTCTTTTCTTACTTTTTAGGAAAGCTTCGGCTTAATGTGAGCCACAGGACTTTTGCTGAGAAGTATATTTTATTGCTTGCCTTTTTTATCTAGTTAACGTGGCAGTATAATGCATCTAAATTTATTGGTTTTGTGGATATTAACCTTTATTCGAAAATTTCGATGCAAAAGTTGCTGAGAAAAATAAATCATACCTTAATGCAAAATAACAACAATGAAATAAAATTTTCATTAAAGGAAGATAAAGCATTAATACTCTTAATCGAATTATAGTATTTCCAAAATTATTTACGATAAAGGCTGTCGTTATCATTTCGCGATCACATAAAAACAGCTAAAACTCATTTTTTTTAAATAGAATGCTTTTGTATACCTGATTACATCAGTAGATAGAGAATTAGATTTCCAGTTAGATGGTATATCACATTCACTATATAGTTATTGAGTTATTTGTGTTTTTATAATTTTAACTGAAATATTCGAAAAATTAATTAAGAAAGCTTGGAAACAATTGAATGTTGATGTATTAAATAAGCAATACCCTTACAGACAAATTAATTTTTTATTTACAAAACAGTTAATTATATCATTACTAACTCAAAAAATCATACACAAAATCCCAATACATTCAAATATAAACAATTTTCTAAATTTTTAAAACTTAAAATGTGCACATTACAAAAAACTTAAAAACTCGTTTCAAAGGAAACCCATGGCTCTTCCGCTCCTTTTCTGAACTTGACTCGTGCAATAAAATTCATCCTATGAAGCTAGTTTTTTAATATACTATTAAGTAATATGTCTCTTTAGTATAATAATTGCTAAAGTTTGTTTAAATGGCAATTATTTAAAAAGTAAGTTTTCAGATGTATTAATTAATCATAATATTATGTAGATATCAGATGCGAAAAATAAGGACAATATTTAATTTTAAAACTTTCACTGCGGTTATATTATCCTTGTCACAATTTGCATTTACGAAAAATATCAAAATTAATTATAAAATGTGTTTACACATTTGTAGTGTAGCCTTCATTTTAAATACTAAAAAATGATGGTTTTATGGGACAGTGCTCAAAATAAAATTAGCAATGACTCATGCCGTAATAATTAATATTGCAATGTTAAAAACTATTATTCATTGATAGATGTTATATACGTTAAGTGGTAATTATATTGTGCATTTTAAATTATCTTTAAGTTAAAATAATATGAAAATATAAACATAATCTTAAATTCCAACAAGTTGAACAAACGAGATTTACATATAAGTAAAAGTATTCCTTTTGTACATTCAATCGGTTATTTTTTATGAATAATGTAGTACCTGAACAGATATTTGGTATGTTAATGGAATTACAACGACTTATAAATATTTTCATTGTTAAGTACAATGACAACACGGATTAACTACGTTTGTTTACACAAATGAAGGACTATAGTTTGTTAGTATATCATATAACAAAGACTAAAGTGTCTCTTTTAATTCGAGAGATATAATCATTTGAGAGATAAAAAAGTACATTAGTCCTGAGGTAAATACATTAGTTTTTGCACTTTTGAAAAATTTTGAATCAAAACGGCTGAAGAACGTAAAATTGCATGATTTTGACATTGATAGTTAATTCGATTAATCGGTGTTTCAAGGAAAGTGCTATTTAAATTTGATTTACGATGCGCTGTGGTAACGCTTTCAGCAATATGCAATTTTAATTGATTAATTTTTGTTAATGCTATGTATTTACCTTGTTTATATGGGAGTTAAAGTATTTTAATTCCCTTGAGACTAAAGTAAAATTTTAATCCCATGTGTCTCTTTAGTCATGGCAGTAAGTGACTAAATGTGGCGTTTTAAGCCCGGAAGCATAAAAATACAATTATTGGTACCGATTTTCTCATAAATCATATTTTTGAAGAATACTTGTTACAGAGATGGAAATTAAAAAAATTTTGTCAAAAATACGATGGAATTCAACATACTTAAGGGTTACGAAATTCTTGCTGTAGGCTTTAAAAACAAACCGAGTTTGTTTGTATAATTAAACAAGTAAATCAAAAAAATATTTTAGTGATCAAACTTAGATTCACAAGTTCTTTAATAACTAATACAAGAGGTTCCAAATTCGTCAAAATAAAACATCTGTCAATACATCTGACACGGTGCATTTATTTTAAAGCATTTGTAACATGTTGGTCAGAAATTCGTACGTATGCTTGAAGATTTTGCAATCGGGAAAATAAAACATTTTTAAATTAGTGTTGTGTTTTTCTTTACTAATAACAATCTGACAATTTTTTAACAATACGAGGGCTATCCAGAAAGTCGATTACGTTTTCGTCTATAGCCGCTTTGAGCGTGCGCAACGCGCCCATTTTGGTGACTGCGCGTTCCTTGGCTCTATCAGCATCCAGCCGTGTTAGCTCGAGGTTTGTGTTGTTCCCCGCTATTTCACAGTAACAGTTTGAAATGTATGCCGCAATAGAAAATCTCGCGAGTTGTGAAGTGCGATAAGGATTTTGTTAGCGAAAATATGTAAACCTATTGAAATTTATCGACAACTGTGTTAGTGTACGAGAACAACATCATACTGAAGGTGGAGTGCCGCATTGGTGCATTAGGTTTAAAAATGGCCGAACTAATGTACACGACAGAGAGCGAAGTCGACTGATGAAATTGCTGCAAAAGCCGATGAAAAGGTTAGAGAAAACCGCCAATTCGCAATAACAGAGCTTCCACTCAGTTTTCCACAAATTTCACGCAGTTTATTGCATGAAATTGTTTCTCAGAAACTGGGATATCACAAATTTTGTGCAAGATGGGTCCCAAAAACTCCTGACAGAAAATCACAAGAATCAGTGTATAGCAGCGTCATTAACATTTCTGGACTCTTACGACAAAGATGGCGACTCATTACTGGACTGAATCGTAACGGGAGACGAGACGTGAGTCAAACATATGAACTGCGAGACCAAATTGCAGTATATGTAGTGGGTGCACACAAATTCCCCAAAAAAGCCGAGAAAATGCATGCAAACTTTGTTTGCAAGCAAAAATTACGGCAACCGTTTCTTGGGACAGAAAAGGCGTGCTTCTTATTGATTTCCTTGAACGTGGAACAACAATAAACTCTGAGAGGTATTGCAAAGCTTTGCAAAATTTAGGAAGAGCGATTCAGAACAAGCGTAGGGGAAAGTTGAGTTCAAAAATTCTGTTTTTTTACGATAACGCACGACCACAAACGGCAAATCGTACCCGACAAGTCCTTGAAGATTTTCAGTGGGAGGTTTTTCCTCATCCACCATTACAGCCTGGACATTGCACCCAGTGACTTCCACCTCTTCCGAAAGATGAAGTCGTGGCTCGCGACGCAGAGCTTTGATGACGTTGAGGAACTGAGTGAGGGCGTGACTAATTGGTTGAAGTCTCAGGCGGCAAAATTTTATGACAATGGAATTTCAAACCTTGTTTACCGCTACGACAAGTGCCTAAATTTGTTTGGTAACTACGTTGAAAAGTAGTATTTTGGCGCCGCTTTTAAATGTATAAAATAAATTTTTTTTCACGCACTGAGTTATTTTTATAACAAAACGTAATCGACTTTATTTTGATGATAAAATACCAAACACTTGGGAATAAATTCTAGTCATTTAAAGCAATGTTTGACAAGAAAAGAAGACTAAGCATAGTTTTATATTTAAAATTATTAATTTTTATAATTTTCCTCGATATGTGTCAAAACTATCTTTGTTGGTGATGCTTTCTTATGTTCGAGATGGCTATAGCAATACTAAAATTCTCTATAATATGACGAGGGGTGTTTTATTTAAAAAATTGAGAAAACAAATCGTTGATATTAAGATTATAAATAGTCATTCACAGGACGAGTAAGAAAAATCAAAACGGTATACAGGGTATCCGCGATATAAAGATATTATTTTAACTGCAGACACATTTTAATACGCGCGATAAAAAACAAATTGCATAGCTTTCGAAATATTTCCAAATGAAGTTTTTAGCCCGCTCCTGCTTTTTAAGTTGGACTATTATTGCGTAGTCGTGCCTTATTTAATTGATTTACTATTAATGTTGGGTCAGACGAGCGGTATGTTTTTTTTCTAGGGAGCAACGGCCACACAAAAACAGTATTCGGTAGCTTGAGATTTTATTGACACTTCTAGCTTTAGCTGAAGGCTTAACTTAGGTACTTACAACCCTTTTGTCTTTCTCGAACAAATACAACAATGTCAATTTAAAAATGAGTTTATTTAAATAGGATAATAATTTGAAAGTTAATTATACAACAAAGAAAGAATAAAGCAATAAATAAAATTAGTGTTAAATTTGGTTTAAAATATTAAGTTATTATCGATGCGATCAACTTCTATAAAGTTTATAAATATTGAAGTTATTGTGTTAACACTTGTCCTACTATGAACTAAGTTATTTATGTGTAGCTTAAATAAAAGTTTTCTTCCTGCATTTATAGAAGCTATGAAAATAAATATTTACGACCTTTGTTTAAGCTAACTTAATTATGTTTCTATTACTAAATAAATTTCAAATGAAGGTCCTTTAAACCTCAAATTAATCTCAAATTAATGTCCTTTAAACTTAACTGGTTTACTAATTAAACACTCGCGGTTCGCGTTCACGGTAAATGATAAGTATTCGAGAACTAACCTTTACGTGGTCTTCTGGCTGATTTTGTCAGGTGATTCGGATGTCCACTCTGAATTTTTTACAACACTCAGTGTAGTGTTATTAATTTCTTTGAATTACGTACTTGAACGAACTCCCCAACTCGTGGTGATTCTATTGTAATTATTTTACTGCAATATATTTGCAGGGACTTTAGTAATTAACTCGTTTATTGATTAATAGTAGATCAGGAAAATACTTGGTTTTTACTTTAGTTTGAGTTTATGTAACTTTCGAGAATTCTCATTGTCCAATGAGGTTGTTGGTTATTTAAATTTCAGTCAATGCCTTTGAACTAAAACTTGTTTCTTGATTGTCACGTAGGCCGTTTTACATTTATATGTAAGTGTCTTTGTTTTTGTGAGTTTTGGGTCTTACTTGCTACTTTACATGTCTTTGCGGCAAGTTTGCTAAATTTTCCGCTTCTCTAAATTATACTGTCTATGGCGTTGGCCACGTAAATTTATATTACCTGTCTATCTGTTGCTTTTAACAAATCGACCGCGGTTTAGTAATCTTATAACCTATTCTAAAGGGTTAAGATAAATTTATGTTTGATTAAAACAGATTATCGATGTCTAAGAACTTTATATACAATTTTATTTAATTCTTAGGCATGTTGATGCGAATATAATTTTGATTATTGATGGCATCAACACTACTATGATGTACGTATAATATGAATTTGTTACGGGATTCACCGCTAAGAATAGGTACACATCAATACATTTCGCGGAAAATGCGTGCATTGTAAAGACTGAGAGATTCGAGAATCGTTAACTTTAATTTAAAGGACGTGGGCGCGAAGACCGCAAATGATGGTGAATGTTGGAGATGCCCTCATACAAATAGTAGAAGAAGACTGGTGTATTTATTATTTTCATAGCTTAAGGTAAAATTTCATTATAGATCCTTCTTTCATAATTAATAATGAGTAAATTTAGTTAATGTAGAAGAAAAGTATATAGATATTCAAAAAGCCATTAAGCATTTCAAATTTTTAATTGTTATTTATTTTATAGGTTTATTTGTACATGATATTAAATTTACAAACATTTCCGATTACAAACCCTTCCTCAACGTATCTATTTAAAAACAAAAAAGAATTAAAACTTTTCATCCACTAATTGAACAGTTATTTGTTTCATAAACCTTCATAAGTTTAATATCATTTACAAATAAAAATTAAACATTTGAAATATTTATTCGCATTTTAAATATTTATAAAACCTAAATTAGTTAAATTTACTTATCATTTTTATTAAGCCAAAAACATAACTCTAATAATTAATTATTCAATAAATTTATAGCACAATAGACCCATTGAAATACGCAATTTTAAAAATAATGTCCTAAAATTATAATTACAATGACATTTTTACACAGCTGATTCCATTCGTCCATAGTAAAACAAACTGCTTAGAATCTAGTAATATGATATTAAATAAATAAGTATAGTTTCTACGGTGTACATACAACACATGGATGAATGTAGGTCAGTACAGATCCGGATTTGTGATCAATATTTAGGTGAAAACTTATAAAATCTATTTTTCGAGGTAGATTAAAATTTTAAAGAGTTTTGGGTTCCCTAAGGGTCCGTCTACAAGTGCGTTATATAATGCTGCTTATATTAAGAAAACCCTATATAGGGCGTTCTGCTTGCAAAAATAGAGTGATATACTGCCATAGTCAACTCGAACATCCTGTATAATTCAAAATATTTTTCAATTTGTTTCTATGTCATAACATAAAACTATAATCTCACTAGAGCGGAATCTTGAACTATCCTATACATATACCGGATGTAACATAAGTTCAGGAGGTGATACTTTGGGTAATTTCAATTTAAAAAGTCTTAATAAACTGTGGTCGTAAAGCTAACTGTTTCGTAGTTAGAGGGTGTTGAAGTTTCATGAAAATATTGGAATTGTTTGTATAACTTAAAAAGTAGAGAAAATAAATTCATCAAACCATGTTTATCTAATAGATTGTAATGAAACTTCAAATTGGCATAAATACTAGAAAACCATTAGCGGAGATAAAGGGGTACATTGGTTGAATAAATTCCAGAAAACGGTTAGTTTTACGATCACGATTTATTAAGACTTTTTAGGTTAAACTTGTTCGAAGTGTCATCACCTGAATTTATAGCATGAACTTACGTTAACCTATATATTTTTATAGGCATATTTATAGTAAGATACTAGATAACATTGCCTGTTTATGTTGCATTGAGTCATTAAACTGCAGTATAGAATTGTTCGTTGTATTTATTTGAAAAACAATAAAAGTGTTGTATAATTTTGATTAATTTAGTTATAAAATTCTAACTTAAGTACTTTGTGTGTTCTTTTGTCACGTGTATTTCGGTTTAACATCTTTATAGGTAGGACATCGCACTTTTTCTAGTACTCTTAGTTGTATGAAATTGAATAGATTAAATATTTTAGTTGTTCTCAAAGGTATATTCGGTGTTGTTGTCTGCTCCGTTTGGAAGCTATAAGAAAATATAACAAATTGCTTTATTACGTAATTAAGTTACGTAATCTTAGTTTGGTTCTAGATTGAAGTAGACAAACTAATTCGAACTGTATTGATTCCGTATAACGGATTCTAATACTTACAATCCTTTTCTTTACCTGCAGAGAATTTTTGTATAATTTGTCTAGTCAAATATTTACGTGAGTCACCCTAGCGATCTCACCAAATAAATTTAATTAACGACTTATTTGTATTCCACCAGGCAAAAACAAAGTTTTACGATCTACATGTATTGAAAATTCAAGTTAAATAAAATAATAAATCAATATTATTCACATTTAAATATTAAAGTATACAAATCCTAAAGATGTTTCTAACCCTTCGGTCATTTTTCTTTGCAAGTTAATGACAGGTAGTAAACAAGAATTTATTTCACTTTACTTATGTGCATCACTGAATGCACTTCTGGTTCTATAAAAATATTTATTCAAAATTAAAACAGAATTTTTTAAAAATTAAATTATTTAAATGAAGCACTTTTGCCTTTGTTCAATGTATGTTTTAAAATGATTTAATAAATACACTTACGTTTTAAAATTTCGTTTGTATTATCTTCGATTTTAAAATCTTAGACTTCCATCTGGCTATTCAATTTCCAGGTCAGCTGTCTTTAAAAGGATTTACGTCCCCTAAAAAATATTCAATTCAAACTTGCAATATTCTCTTAAGTTGCGACTTTGACAATTACATTTATTTCTCCTGTTTACCTTAGGAAAATTTAATTTACGTTGATATGTAAACTTCGGAGCTTAATAATGCCACGGTCCACATATACGTGACACAAAGTAAGATTATCTACATTCCTGACTTCAACGGACCTTACAACTTGCTTTGTTTGATTAATTCACCAACGATGTTCACTCGCACAAGAAGAGATAAAATAAGATGAAATTGCGTCCTCAGATCTAATATTAACATTCGGCCACTTCACTCCTGTATTTTCAATCCAATGGTTGATTCCAGATTTCAAAACTTTTGGTTTCATATTTGAAATAACGAATGTTAAATTTATGTTCAAATTGTAGCTTTTCCTTTGCACTTTACAGCTTAAACCCCGATTACTTTTTATTGCCGGCAAAATGTGCTTGCCTTTGGCCGTATCTACGCTCCAAGAGATCCATTTTATATCCCAAAGCCTTGAAGTTTTGTTTTTTAACACAAATTTTAAAACTCACGCGTGATTTGTTTATTACGGGCACTTTGAACATTATATTTATAAATTTTTATAATCTGTGAAACTTAGTTTACAACTTAATATTACTGGTTATTTTATATTACAGCAAAATTATTTAGAAATTTAAACTAAATGATAGTTTATTTAAATTTCTAATGTTAGAACAACGTAATT
>JAHWXV010520149.1:0-11052 GCA_024586415.1 Phrixothrix hirtus | reverse complement strand
TCATAATATTATTTATAGTTCAGTAATTTCTTAACTTCTTATTAAATTTTACTCCGTTTTTTAAACTACCAACATCTACTTTTTCTATTTCCAAACATTTAAATATTTCATTAATATTCAAAATTATTTTTAAGCTTGGTTTTATTAACTTTCTCTAGTTATAACAGAGATGGCGTAAGAATTTACTTTGTACTAAATTACATTGCTAACAACATTCAAAATTGTGATAACGATATGTGTTTGGCAGTCGGTCTTGGTAAATAAAACACGAGCAAGACATGATTTTAAATAATGTCAATGGTTCCAAGTTATAAGTTGTTGATTACGGTTTATAATTATTTCTAAACCAAAAATTTATGTTTGTTGTCGCTACTATTTAGTGGGTAAGAAATAATACGAATTTTCTTATATTTTATTAATTAAAATTCTATTTAGCGACATCGGTATGTCTACGTACACACATACGATATAAAGGTCACGATTAGGAGGAATTCAATATTCTTTTAATTTTGTTTGATGGTTTGGAATAACCTTGGACCGGTTAATTATTAAATCATCCGGATTAACGACACACAGTTTGTTCCAACAATAAGGATAACATGTTATTAGTGATTTTAACCCTTTATTTTTTGCATAAAAACTTGGAATAAAACCAGCTGTTTATGTTTAATTTATTATAGCCGGAATCGGTACTTCGAAATATTACAAAGTTCCATTTGAGGTCATCAAGGCTACTTGTTTTTAATTTGTGGCCACTGTGGCCGGAACTGGTAGATTATTCATCGTTTTCGGCCACACATTTTGCCAACTTAGAAAAAACTTGGTACCTAAGATATGAATATATTACAAAATTTTAGTTTAACACAGCAATAAGTAAAAATATTTTAAAAGTATAAATGAATATGGCAAAATTTAAAGTCTAACAAAAGCAAAAAACAAAAGAAATTCAAAATACAGTATTCAATTACACCCCAGAAGCATAAAATGGAATGCCGGTGTTAGTGGTGTCTAAAACATTTTGCGTTCCTAGAAGTACACTTAGATATAAGTTGGACGGTAGTCGACTCAAACAATCGAAAAATTAGGACCAAAATGTGTGTTACGGGACCATATTGAAAATAGTATATGCGCATGGATGAAAACTTCTTGTAAAACAGGTTTTCCAGTGATTAAAGATGTGCTGTGCTATTCTATTCCAAAAATATTAAATGAATCAAAGAAAAAACTCCATTTACCAAAAATCGTCCTGGACGTAAATGATTTGACAGCTTCATGGCACGACATAATTAACTTTCACTAAAACAGTCTGAGTACATTAACAAAGCTCGTGCTGCTATTACACCTGACAAAAATAAAAAACAGTTTAAAAATGTTTTAGTCGACCTTGAAAGTAACGCTGCAACACTTGAAGACCCCAAATGCATTTTGAGCATGGATGAAACAACATTTTATCTTAACCCGTCAGGAAATTGCGTTATTGCAGAGAAAGGCAAACATGTGTATCACCAAACAGCGACAAAGAAAACATCACCACCCTTATTACCGTGAATGTGTTAGGAGAATACGCCCCTTCATTGACCATGTATAAATTTTAAAGAATTCCATCGTCCTACTTTACAGCGGCATCAAGTCATTGGGGTATTGGAAAGTCTAAAAATGGATGGATGACAGCAGAATCATTTTTTGAAGATTTCCTTAATGTCTTTCATCCATTTTTAATTAAACAAGGCTGAAGTCTTCCTGTCATCGTTTTTTTAGATGAACATTTTTCCCATTTAAGTTTACAGCTTGTAGCTTTTGCAGCAATAATGGAATTATACTTGCTTGTCTATATCCAAATACCACACATATATTACAGCCACTGGATGTGGCCCTTCTCTTTCCTTTAAAATGTCATTGGAAAAGAACACTAAGGACTTGGAAGTTGGACCATGATGAAAAAGAGATACGAAAGCAAGATGTTCCAAATGTGTCACACATGATTTTAACTAGTTTCTTTTAAAACAGCAATAATTAATGGATTTCGAAAGTGTGGGCTGTATCCATTTAATGCTGAAAACGTAACTACAGCAAATGCCTTAATAAAAGTGAAACCTTGTTTATTTCTGAGGTGGAGTAACCAATAAAGAAAAATATGACTGAAATAGAGTTCCTAAATCTCAAGCGGGAATGTCTGTCATACTTTGAATCCAAAATAGAGAACACGGTTTTAGAGAAATTTCAATAACAATATAAAATGGAAAAACCACAAGTATTAAACAAACTGAAATGCTTTTTGATATATGGAAAAGGATTAAATGTGACTTAAAGGAAAACCTACCTGTTATTGAAGATGTTATAGAAATTCCATTTCCAAAATTTGAACATATCACTGCTGACAGTTCAATTACCAAAGACAACTTTATTGATGACTCATTGATTTACGATAATTTGAAAAATACAGTCCCCGAATTAGATGACAGTACACAATTTGGTAAAATATTCCCAGCGGACAATAAAACACATGACTTATCTCAAACCTTAAATTGTATAATGGAAGGGTCACTCGTAATTTCTAGCGGTAGATACATAGAAATGAGCATTGAGAAAAAAAAGAAATAGCAATAGAGAAGAACCTATCGGCAAAAATTTTAAATTAAACATTGAGAGAGAGAGAGGAAGCAATAACAATAAAAACGAGCATTAGATCATCCGAAATTGATAGCGCCGAAAATATAGAATCAGTCATTAAAAAGAAGAAACAAATAAAATTGATAAAGAACCCAGAATGGGATACTTCGGAAAATATTAAAACTGACAAAAACTAAATTATAGGCTTAGAGCAAACAAAAACAAGTATTAGTCAAATTTTAAAAGAAAAAAGTAATCAAATAAATATTTTAAGTAATATATTAGTGATACAACAACCAAAAATTAAGGAAAAAATGAAAAAGTGGGAATATGTATCAAGTGTTTTAACGTGTGAACGCTGACTTGCTGATGCCAAGAGAAAAGTGCAGGAGAAAGTAAATATACTAAAAAAAAAAAAAGAAAATTGGAAAACAAGGGAAGCAAATAAACAGAAACGTATAGCCTCACAAGAATATCGAAAGGAAAAGCAAAAAATACTCGGAAAGCAAAATAAGGAAGATAGCACAGTTGAAAATAAAAATAAGATAAATGAAAATGATTATGTTATTGTGAAATATGAAAACTGTTTTTACCCTGATACAGTAATCAAAATTAATGATAATGAATATACGATTTTAACATTAAACCACTGGAAGTGGCTAGCTAAAAACGATGAGCTTGTGTACGATAAAAGTGATGTAGTACAAGCAATTTCAATAACCAAGAAAGTTGCCTCAACAGGTGCATTTAATGTATCTGAAATGGTTAATCTTATTTCAGATTAGTTATTTTACTGTCTACATAGTTCCTAACCTATTTTTTAAAGTTTCTTATTTAGGGATTTGTCTATGTATACTAGTATATTATTGTTTCAAATGTTGTCACGTTGTTGCACTGCATTGGACAAAAATTAAAATGCAACGCGGTTCCAAACCGTGAGACACCGTGTACAAGTATAAAATTTTGCTTATGCCAGTAACTGCAGTCACAGAGTGGGAGTGGGCGGTTAAAATTAACTAGTTTCTTATAGCGTTGCTCCGAAGTACCAAAAAAAGAATCTTGCAATCTTCTGCTTAAAAATGTAGCGGTAAAAAATGCATCAAAAGGTAAACATATACGAAGATCTAAAGTGAATTCTTATTAATTATTGATTCCCTAAATGAGCGCCACGGCGTTTTTGTATTGATGTTAAAGAAAAAGGTTCCCCCTTATGTAATATTAACGAATATCATAAAATATTTTTCTTGGTTTTATACCCAAAACGACAAAAAGGTATAGTTTAGTTTAAAACTACAAAAATTTAAATCACAATAAAACATTTAACTTCCTGAAAGAAAAAGTAAAGGATATTTTGCATAGTATCAAAAATTATAAACTCAATATGTAACAAATAAAAGAATAGAGTTTATTTACTCGGCCAAAATAACATAGATAAACAATTAAAACTTCTAAATCAAGTTCGTCTAAGACAATTCTTATAAATATTATTGTTTCACTAAATTTATTGTTTATAATTGCAAAGTTCATGTACTGCATAGGTATTACGAGATCCTAATATAAATTTAAGTTATATAAAAAGATAAGACTAGAAATCAGCAAAGCTACAATAGTAACTAAATGTACGCAAATAAAAGAAAAGAAAATGAGCTCCCGAATACGTAGATTGTGCACAATTGACGCAACCTTAGACAATTTTATTATGTCTTTAGAATCGAATAAAATTACTTAAAATGATCGTATCGCTTTCGTAAACCTATTTACACAAAATAAATTAAAAATTGTATCAATATTTAAATATGAATTACTGATTCTTAAATTTAGAGTGACAAAGAAATTAGTCAAACTTGTAATTATTAAATTGACAAAAAATATTATCTAATAAAGAGATCTCGTTAGCTAAAATAAAATTTAATTGATGGAAATGATAAAGTTATAAACATACAAAGTTGAATAAATTTATCATCACATTGGCGGCCTGTGATGAGACATAAACACTGCCGTACTATAGCGGCAAATAACTTTTAATACTACTGACACTAAAAATGAGTATTACGAAGCATTGTGAAACGAGCTATATAAAGTATTTTAATATTACAAAAGCATATTTATACTGCTATAAATAAAGTACAAATCAAAAACAACTAATATTTGATAAATGACAAATTTAACTACTATATCAAGTAATTTAAAAGTACATGTTACTGCATGTAAGATGAAAATTTATTAACTGAAGTTATCTGATTTCTTATTTTTGTAGATTCATGGTCCGAATAAAATATTCTACTCAATTAACAAAACAAAATTAGCACTAACCTCACCTAACAACATTCATGGCGTCTAAATGGATGGAGCTCCCCTAAAGAGTCCACATTAGGACCATCCTCTGGGTGACTCGGCCAAGATGAACATTAGGCGGTCTAAAAAAGGTCACGTCCAAAGACAATTCGATGTCAAGATAAGTGGTCTTTGTGAACCAACATGTCCATAGAACAACCAAATCGGGCATAAAAATTAGACCTTCATGAAAACTATAAGCAAAAAATTAATTGTAAATTTAAAATAAAATGACGAAAACATAAAATAAATTCTCACGCGTTGTATTAACGGTTTTCACCCCCAGCGCCTATAGAATTTACAATATAAAACTTAAATAACTTGTGTATTCACACTCCAAGTGGACAAAATCAAATGCGTTACAAGAAAAACTGCACATCTGCCTTTTCAAGCTTGGTGAGAAATCATGTTTCTTATCTACCAAATACTTAATATGAAACCAGTGCCGTGTTGACAAAGGGATCAAAAATATTTTAAAGTAGAAAGAAGTTCGAATTCTCCCTTGAAGACCAAAATAATTTTAATTAATTTAAAATAATATGTATTTTACCTTGAACAATGAAGAAAAATTTTAATTTGTACAGAATATGAAATATAAACGTTACAATGCCTTTAAGTTTGTATTTTTATCCATTTTGTATTTTAGAATTTAAGGCTGTTTAGTTTTAAAATAAAAAAGTACCTAGCTAGTAAATACCTACCTACCTTTTTTCTTATACACAAATTTTTCATTGTGGCCTCAACTAGTGCAGAACACATGGCCCACTACTGAATATTTTGAATTTTTAAATCAATTTAGAAGTAGAAGCTAAAATTTTAGTCCCTATATCACCAGTTGATTAAGAAAAGAACTCGTTTAACATAAATTATAATAAAAAGTTCAGCTTAAAGTGACCGCAACAGGTACCTCTACCTTAGTAGAATATTACACTGTCTGGACTAAAAAATGTAAAACTAATAATAATTTATACGTTTGTGAAGTTTTATAGCCTGGTGCATTTTCTGTTTTGTAAGCATTCAAACTTTAAACATAATAAATCAAAAACGTATTAAAAAACTGTAATTTGCAACCAGGAAAATGGCACAGTTTAATAATATCTCATCTTAGATTAAATTAGGAAATTAAAATACAATGGAAATGGTCTTTGGAATATTCAAAGCATGTGCCGTGACTTTTCTTTTTTCATAAATAAAATTCACTATTGACTGACTAAAATTGTTAAGTACATTTAATGAAAATAAATAATCCATAGTACGTTATAAGTTAAAATCGTAAAGTTCTCACGAGTTTGAAAAATAATAAACTTGATTGATTCACGTATATGCACATTAACAAATAATAATATTAATCCCCCAGTTTCACTTCCGAATAAATTAGTTTTGTGCGTTTAAACAAGTTAACAACACCGTATTGCTGCATCACATACCTCATCATTTCCAAACATTGCTGACAATACTTACACATTGCTGCGCATTTCCAGTACATTACCAGGCATATCTGGCATTGTCTATGCATTTCTGAAGAATTTTTGTACATTTCCGCATTTCTTAATACATTTCTGAACATTGCCGTCAAATATGCTGAAGTAGTTACCCGCTCACAAAATTTGCACATTATTTCATTATTTTATCTGTTTCTCTAATTTATTTGCAATATAATTATAATTTTAAGCGCATTTGAAAATTGATATAAAGCAAATTGATATTTCAATATCTTTACACACAGATACCCATTTCAGAACAAACTAACTAAGATGAAATTCATGTATTTATATCTAAACTATAACTTGTAGAATATTCCACAGAAGTCGAGAAAATGTTATTCCTTAAATCTGATAACTCGATCTAGCAGCATGATTCATTATGGTAAATTACACTGAGGATTTATTACAAACGTCATAGCTAATTTTATTACACTGCTTCCTCCTGTAGCATCCCATAACAGTGAGCTCCATCTGTGCAATTGAAATGGTTCTACATCGATTGTTGAATTATAAAATCCATGACAAAATCTGCAATACGAGCCAATCTTGCAACCAAAGTCCATGTAAAAGTGGCAGTCAACCTTTTTTTCCTTGGCAGGAGTGCACTTAGATTTCAAATACACATCACAATCTAAATACCCATGTCTTTATCATATTATATACCACTCACCAGTTAAGTTGGTCTATCCCACAGCCAATCTTTGATATAGCTAACTCTCTATCACCATTCGCCCAAAGTTGCTTTCTTAAGTCTGATAAGTGATTTCTGGTATGACCATATTTTTGTAATGAGATAGTTAATGCACACATGCCCTGGTGATCACTATGCCATAGATCACATTCCTCTCCAACTTCTGGTCACTGCTGCAGTATCTCTTAAATTCGGTAACAAACCAGAGCCATAAATAGTTTTTTTGCAACACATTAAATCATATTTCTAACAATTGACAAAGACTTTAGAATATGGTTGATCCCAAATTTCATCCGTAACCGGTATGCAATACCAATGGAATTATAAAATGACTAATGAGATTCTTCACCAATGTCTCAGTTACTGTAATTATCTCCTGTTTGATAGAGTACATGCCTCGATACACTTACTAAAATAATCCATTGTCACCAAGTATATTTATTTCATGCTTCTGTTTCCAAAAATGAACCTTCTGTATTAGCGAGCACTCTTTCAGACGACATACCTATATTATACTATCCCATCGATGGTCTCCATTACCCAAGTGGTCCATTCTCCAAAATACATGTTTGACACTTTCGACATAATTTCTAACCACTTTCCTTGCGGTTAACCAATAAAATCTTCCCAAACCTTTTTCAGTATTTTCTTCACCCCCATATGTTCTCTTAGTGGAACACAGCACAGTTTTCACAAAATCTATATCAATCTATTCTTTGAAATTATCAACTGTATTTGTTTCTCAATTACATATTCAGTCTCATTAACTCTCTTCAGAAGACCATCCTGTATCTACAAGGAATTCCATTGATCCCAGCATGTTCTAAACTCCATGTTAAATGGGGCCACTTCTCCCATACAGATTTAGAACCATGTTTCATCCATCTCAGGGAAGTTAGAAATCTGAATCATTTTCTTGATGTTATTTCATCTTTTCATGTTCCCAGTGATTTTTATTAATAATGCTACATTTGAAAAGTTTATTCTAGCTCAAGGAAGTGGTTGCAGTCTTTTGGACAATATCTTCACAACAAAGCATCAGCATTTTGATGATCACTTCCTGCATGATGTTCAATCTCAAAGTTGTATTCTTGTAGCTATTTAATCTATCTCACTGTTTAGTCTTATGGATTTCTATACTGCAGTAGCCATTTCAATGTGCATGATCAGTCCTCAGTAAGGAGTTCTATCCATAAAGATATATGTAAAAATGCTGAATTGACATTATCATGAATAATAATTCTTTGTGGGTAACAACAGTTCTGCTCATAATTTGATAATATCTTACTAAAATAGTCAATTACTTTCTCTTGTTCCTCCTTAACCTGCGACAGCATAGTGCTGATATTGAAATAACTTGCATCAGTGTCTTATACAAATTGGCCCTACAATCTAGGATATCTAAGTACAGGGGCAGTTGCTAATACCCGCTTAAGCATTTCTTCCATAAATTTTGTAAGAGGTTTTGAGACATCTACAAATACACATATGAACCAGCGATAGTAGGTATATAACCCCAAAAAGCTGCATAGTACCGTGTCTATCATTTGGTTCTAGTCATTCTCATGCTGTTCAAATCTTCCCTGGATCTGCTGCCACACCTTTCTCAAAACTACACAAGTTATATACTTAACTTTCTTCTACAACAGGTTACACTTTTTTAGATTAAGTTGTAGGTGAGCACTGTGTAATCCTTCGAACACCTCTTTAAAATTATTTATATGTTCATCAAAGGACTTTCTGATTACTATCACATCAGTCAAGTAAACCAATCATGTTTTTCAAGAGAGGCCTCTCAAGATCATTTCTATCAACTTTTCAAACATTGGTGAGGTATTACACGGACAAACTGCATCATAGTGAATTATTAAAGCCTTTATCAAATGATAAATGCCATTTTCTCGCTATATTCAGACTCCAAACCAACTTGCAATATCCATTTTTAATGTTTAAAGTGGAGAACCATCTGGAACCAGAAAGTGTATCGAAGTCATCATCAACATTGAATAGAGAGTACTTATCCTTAAGTTGTTCAAGCAATGATAATCTACACAGAATCCAGTGTTGTCATATTTCTTCTTAACCAGCATGGCTTATGATATCCATATACTCACATTATTGAACTGTTTGTTAATCCCTTGCTTGGCTATGTCTTGAATTATCTTCTCAGCTTCTTCTTGTTTGAATAAAGACATCCTTCATGGTTGACAAATTGGCTGAGTATCTCTGGTGTTTATTTTGTTCATTACTATGTTTATTCTTCAGCCCATCCTCAGTGACAAAAATGTCAGCATATCTTTCAATTAATTGACCAGTCTTCTTTTGTTCTTGAGACAAACTGCTATCCTTAAGCTTAAGTATGACACGAAGTTTAGATAAGTGCTTCAACACTCGATATACTCATCGATCTTCATACAATGTACTACAGATAATACTGGTGTAGACAATCCCAGTTCAGTGCCCTTCTTCAATGATATTTAAAAATTATTTACTTTCATCAATCATACACGTGTCATTTCTTTGGTCCTAACCGGGTACTCTTCTAGATAAAATTCAGCAGTTAAATATTCCCAGAGTAAGTTTCCAGGATTCCTATGCAACCATCCCGAAAGTTTCAATCTGGTCAACCTATTATTGTGAATTTACTTCTTGCTTGTAATGTCACCTCTTCTGCAAGAATTACCTTTTTTGAATAATCATCTCATTAATGAATGGAAATCTCTTCATTTTTTGACACGTAAACTACCGCTCTTCAAATCTAACATGAATTCATATATGGAAACTGTATCCATAGCCAATATTACATTATCACCAATATCAACAACATATAGCTTCTACAATGAATTCCAATCTTAGCCATAATTTTGTCATGAACTGTTGTACAGTTATCTGTAGCTGTTCATAATTGGAGCTGCTAAGGTAGCGATTTCCCATCCGTGACTACGTTTGTCTTCACTATTGTCTTCGTTGCTCCAGTACCCAGCAAAATTTGATTTCATATCTTATTGCAAATTTAACAATGTCACACATTAGTGTATTTTTGATTTAAATATCACCTTCCATAAAATTGATTAAGGAAAAAATGTCTCAAATTCTGTAAAGCACTTTTCACTTTTTGAAAAAATATATTAACATTTGATAAGCTTATGATCTTAGCAAATATAGTGAATCAGCACAAGAGTACATCCGAAAGGGATTAATTTTTTGGGGCGATTTTATTAAGGTTCTTTTATGTTTTACTGAGCATGATCAATTTCTAGTTGCTGTAAATCATTTTAACACATTTTATGAATTGGACGATTTACCCTGTCATAGTTAAACACATGTGGGGCATGCAAGAAATAAATTGAATCAAGATTATATGTAAATGAATGATATTTATAAAAAAATACTGTTAAAATAGATTTAAAGTCCTAGTATGGTAGAGTGGTTGAAATCCCATTAACAACTATTTTTCAGCAATATGTAATACACATTGATTTCGTTTTAGCTTTCTCTAACATATTTTTTCAAAAAAAATCTTTTATAATTTATAATTGAGGTTACATTTGCCACTTTTAATTCTGCTAAGAGGTGATTTTCATATTTACAGTAAGATATTAGCATGAAAAAATCATGTTTTATTCGTCATTATTATATTTTAAAAATTTTTTAATTAAAATCAGCCTACTCCTTCTATGTGAAACTGTCAATGTAGTTCAAAGCAGGTTAACTTATGGGTGATTTTTACCCTTTAAAGCCAAATTAACGCAGATAAAAAAATGAGTCTTATATTTTAGATGTCTACAACATATCCAAATTTCATAAAAATCAGAGGGGGGAACTTGGAGATGTTTCTTGCTAGAAAAAGAACATTTTCCAAATCTACTAAAAAAGACATATTAATTGCTTTATATAATTTAATGTTATTTGAAAGCTTATAATTTAGTTGTA
>JAHWXV010520111.1:0-10375 GCA_024586415.1 Phrixothrix hirtus | reverse complement strand
TAGACGCCACCAATAAACCTTTTTGTCGTTGCAAGGAATTATTTACATAACAGAAAATGGGTCAGTACGGTAAAAATAATTTGAATGCAAGGTTGCCAAAGTGCAGTAACTTTAATTTGAATTATCTCGCTAACGGTTGGCGATAGCGAAAAAAGTTATAGCACATTTTTTGCTTTATTTTCGATTTGCTACCACCTGTTACAAGAACGTGCGCTATTTACTTTACACCCTGTATATTGATCAATTAGTAAAGCTGATTTAATACGTATCGAAAAAATGATAAATAATGAAGCGGTTAATAATTGTATATGAAACCGTTGTTAGTATAAGAGAACACCAAATTTATTTTAAATTGCAAGTAAAATTGTTAAAAGGATTTTTGTGAGTTTTTATTTAGGCTATTTTAAGACACTTCCATATTGATGTATTTGATAGTTACAGAAGTAAGAATTTGTATACAAAGTATGTACATTTTAATTTACAACAACCATTTTTAGCTCTAATTATAACAATTTATTCTAAAGATGAGAACTTGACGTTCTCGAAAGCAGTTGACATGCAAGTATTAATGAACAGGTTTCAAAGACATTTATCTAATTTATATGATTTATTGTCACATTTAAAAGGGCGTATAAGGATAATGTCAAAGACATGCGCAAATTAAAATATGGATAAAGATTCTAAAATTCCGTAAAGTTTGATATTAAATTATCTCCAGAAGCATTTTTCGTAAGAATAATTTTGTAGAGGTTTACTAGAAGAATCATTTATCAAAGATAAAGAGACGTAAATGATACTTGAATATGAATAACCTAACGATATTTTCTATTTTATTATGAAAACACTTCGAGCATGTTTATATGTATAAATTTTTTATTCCTTTCAATCAATATACTTTTACTTTTTATGCTTTGAGTTAAAATTCGTCTATCTCTGTCAAAAGCTTGCCGTTAATATATGCGGTAATAAAATTCCTTTTGAAAGCAATGTTCAAAATTTACAACAATAAACTTTCTTATTAGATTTAACACCTAATGGTGAAATAAAATGGGATTTATACAGCTTTAAAGTTAACTAAAGAATGGCAATGTTGTTTCATACGAATCAGACTCTAACATTTACGAAATGGCCAAGTAAACTTAATAATACGGCAAGTCAAACAGTACGAGAGAATCGGAAACGACGGCTCTATCTTTTGTTTGCTTTTTATTTGAAACTCTGCTTTACCGTTCAATGGAAAATAAAACCAAATGAATCGCCAAACAATTCGAAATCTGCCAGGTCATTTCTATGTGCATCCATCAGAATCTGCTTTGTACCGATGAATCGTTTATTTTAGTCTAGTAAATCTATAATATACAACCTCTAATTTAAGCTACCTGCTTTAATCTTTCTCATTAATAGCTTTTTATCTTTGACCATCAACTTACAACAACAAACTGAATATGATCGACACGTTTTACTTGAGGTGCTTTTTAAACTACAACCATATAATTTTAAAACCATTTCGATAGAAAATCAATTTGCCTCAAGCATTATTACGCATTTTAAATTGATGAATCTAAAATTTTAACAGCTATTATTACTTTAGGGTGAAAATTCATGAATTATGATTAATGGTATAGAGGTAGATGCTGCCATTGTCGATTTTTTTTTGTTACATTTTTCTACATATTTCTAGTGAACTAATTAAAATATTATTGTATCTAACTATTTCTTCATAAACGTAGACATGTAAATACACATGTTAATAGTTAATTATAGAAATTATTAAATAAATCAACACTTTTCACACAGCTGCCTAGTGATGTGAAAATAATTATACCTTTTATATTTCAGATGTTATCCGAAATTAAGCAGTGGAAAAGAATTCAAGTGAAATAAATATCATAGATGAGTTGGAAAATAATCTTTAGCACAAATTTAAACATTTTATACTGTTTTAGATATTTATATTTGAGAGAGTGAAAAAGATATTACGTTAATATTGAAAATAGTCAAATATATTATAATTTAACTCCAAATACCCAATAGTCCATTGTTTACTCTAAACAGACCGCGATCGATATATGTATGTGTATACATAATTAATCATTGGTTTAGTTCAACATATTTTAGTATATCTTAGAGTTTGTGGTTTATCCAGCAAGATCTTGGTCGATGTTTGCTTACAAAGTCGAAATTACTTATTATAATGCCATCTGCAGCATTATATTTGAAAATAATTTATGGCCCATATGAAAGTGTTACTTTAACACTTTACTATTCCTTCATTATTTCAGATTGAACTTGGAGCTCTACAGGTTTTAAGTTTATATTCTTGTTTGTCTGTCAAAGCAAGGAGCTTATATGAGCATTATGATGTAATATGTCTAAAGCAAGATGAAAATTTTGATTTACTGCCTAACTATAAATATTAGAATTTCTCGAGCTACACATATAAAAGATTTCGTCCCAAATACTGATACATATAAAGATAAAAATAAATTAAGACCTTGCAATGTCAGTTCATGTTTTCATACATTAAATTTGATATGGTTGATATTTTATCTTTGAATATTTAGGTAGTCAAATGATGTACTAAGGAATAAGGCAGGCCATTAACGATATCCGTTATAATTCCATACTAATAATAGGTTTTATTCGCCATTGAAATTCTTTTTAAGTATAAATTATTAGATGCAATCGCTTCTTAAACATTCTATGCATACATTTCTCAACGGATTACATGATCTTTCTGTCAAAAAATTATTTATTATTAGTGTAGGTAGTTTCTAGATTTTTGGGATAAATTATTAGTGCAATTATTTTTTACTTATTAACGCATTTTTTAAGCACAGCTACGTGCTTCAACGAAAACTATTAATAATCATCATAACAACAACACTTTAAAAATGCACCTAACTTATTACGAAATCGATTAATAATGGCTTTCTTTATTGAAAGCCATTTAGCTTCTTAAGCGCAGGTTGTTACCTTATCTTCAATTCTTAATTTAAAAACTGAGTGGTGTGGACTTGTCTTGGAATATCCTATTGTCAACAATAACTGACAGTAAAAGCGTAAATTGTTAAACATAAATTGTTCAAAATGACTTCCTCGGGTATTAATAGAGATTTTTGTTCTAAGGCAACCTTTGTAGACAAAAGTTATTTTATATTTATTTCGGTAGAAAAATTGTCTAACAACTGTAATTGATTTTGCAAAATATTTAATTATATATTACACTGAAATGGAAAGATTTAGAATTGTTTTTATTAATTCTTCTTTTATTTAGAAAAATGATTACTCTACGAGTTAACTAGAAAAATAAAATAACAAGAATTAATTAATAAATTGAAATAAATTACATTTTACGAACTTCGCGAAATTTTTAACACGATTCTACCGTTGACGTCGTTTACTGTGTTTATCTTATTTTGCTAACTAAAATTCCATTAATTTAAATACGATATTACGTAGTCATATCTTATTTGATTGATATAGTATCAATCTGGGGTTAGTCAAGCGGTTTGTTTATTTATTTAGGGGCATCGACCACACAATAACGGTATTCGGTAGCAATGTTCTCAGTGACTTAAGAAATTTTTCGACACTTATCGCTTTTACCTGAAAAGCTTAACTTAGGTACAACACTTTTATCTTTCTCAGACAAATATAACAATGTCAATGTAAAATTGAATTTATTTAAATAAGATATTATTTTAAAATGTTATTCTATATAACGACTCAAAAAATTAAATGCAATAAATATAATTAGTACTAAATCTGATTACTGGAAAAAAACTATTAAATTACGATCGATGCGATCAATTTCTACCGACTTTACAAATAACGAAACAAGTTTGTTAATACCTGCTTTACTTTGAAATAATCTTTACGTTTTGCTTGAATACAGGTTTGCAGGTAATTAGTACTACCTGAATTTGCTGATGCTCTGAAATAAAATTTAATATCTACAACATTTGTTTAAACAAACTTAATTATGCCTCGTACTATTAAATAAAATTCAGATTATTGTTCTTTAAATTTGAATGTTCTATTCATTTGACACTCGCGATACTCGCGTTTGTGACAATTAATATTTAACCGAGAACTAACCTTTTCGATGTCTTCTGGTTATTTTCTCAAGTGAAACGGATGTCCGCTTTGGAATTATTATAACACTCGATGCAGTATTATTAACTTATTTGAATTAATAGGACGAATTCCCAACTCGTAGTGGTCCTGTTTTAATTCTTGTACTGAAATGGACTTGCCACCAGAACTTTCACTGAAGCTGGGCACTGTAAATTATACATTGTCGACCATCAAAAGACATGGTTTTTAGATAAATTTGTATTTATATAGCTTTCGAGAATTCTCATTGTCCAATACGGATGCTTTTTATTTGAATTCCAACCAGTCTTTGAACTAAAAGTTCGTTTCTTTATTCTCACATACGGATTTCTAATTTGCATGAAACCTGTCGTTTTACGAGTTTCGGTTCTTAATTATTAGTTACATATCTTTGTGGCAAGTTTGCTAAAATTTCCACGCTTCTTTAAATTATACTATCTGTGGTTGTAAAAGTATACTCATAATATAAAATCTCGATTATAAAAACTGATGCAGTCTCACGCGTTTTAATGTTATTAATACTTAAGTAAAAAGATAATGGAAAGGCTTTAAGTATTCGCGGAGTGCGGGAAACATTTAATAATTAAAATAATTCATTATATATATAAATGTTTGTAAATCCAGCAGCTTGCCTAACTAGAATTAGACAAACTACAAATAATGTATTTAGTTAAAGCAAGTTAAGTAATTGTATATATCAAATAAGATGCCGCCATTTTAATTGTTAATATGTTCCAAATTTCAAGTACAGCAATTATCGTAAAGCGAAAGAATGAAATAGCAAATAAGTTACGCTAGTGGAATAAAGATATGGCGTCTTAAATTGTTATATCAATAGCGACGCAAGAATGCTTAAGGAACTCACTTGAACCGCGAAGCCGAGTACTACGATTTCAACCGCGAAGTCGTAAAGACTCAATTAACAGGGTGGCACACTCTCAATCCGACCGCAAAGCCGTAAACCTGTAGTCGCACGATCATGGTGGAGCTCGCTTAATGAATCAACCTTTGATTTAAAATATATTACCGAGCCGATGAACCTAGTTTTCGCTTGGAAGTTGTTCAACTTTTCCGACATCGTCGACGAAGCCTAGTTGCCTGGGCAGCGGGAATCGTCGCCGAAAGCTAGTCACGATCCTTCAGTTAAATAGTTTCTTGGGCAATAAGGTAACTGAAGAATGCTGAAAATCACTGTCATACATTGTATAATGTCCGTCTTATTCCGGCGTCGCAGTTAAACGTGCGACTCGACGGAGGAATCTGATAAACACGCATAAATAACCCCTAAACGTCTCCTCTTGTTGCTCGTGCGATAGGAGCCGGCATTTCGAGGTATTAGGTATTCAGACCATAGGAGGTATATGTAATAGGAACGCATAAAGTCCTTTAGGTCGATTATTAAACCTTTTGTGTATCAATGTTAGCAGCATTGATACGAGACCCGTCATTAGACAACTTCCAAAAGCACTCTAGCATTTGTTTAAGGCCTGTAGAAATTAATTACTGTTGGTTAAAAGCCCTTTCATGAGAAGTGCTAATTAATTAATTTCATTGATACTAGTTCAACAGTATCATCCGCCCGTTATTAAAATTAACACTAGCTGAAATAAACCGACTGCCATCAACAATAATTAAATACATTCATTGTTTGAGCTTTACGAATTAAAATTCAATATTTAATTACCGTCGTTGTAAACGCGAAAGAACAGCTAAACGAGAATTTCAGTTAGTTTACTTTGTACATATTTGTTTTAGTATTAGAGAACGCGTACATAATTGTTTTGAATCTTTCGTTCTTATTTTGTATATAACTATTTTGAACCTCGTATACTCATCTTGTAAATAATTTTTATTTGTAATTAATCATTCGTTTATTTTTATTTGTAATATATAACTTATGAAGGTTTATTGCTTTGTTATTTATTAACCGATTTAGCTAGGTATGCATAACAAAGCCCTCCTTCAAAGAAAGTCTTGTAAAGAAAGAACCCGGCCTCACGCTGCTGCCTGGAAAGTAAAATATAAATAATTTTTCCTTGCGACGTAATTAGAGAAAACCGTAACGTCACATAGTGATGGTCACGTATTTAATATTTTGCTTTTAACAAATATGCCGGTTCATAATATTTTTACAACCTATTCCAAAATGTTAAGAGTAACTAATTTATATTTGGTTAAAACACATTATTGATGTCTAATAATTTTATATACACTTTTATTTAATTCTTAGATATGCCGATGTGAATTAATAATTTTGTCTATTGATACCATCAACAACGAATAATACTCATGAAAACTGTGAAAGTTTTATTTGGATTGAATTCTTAGAATCAACTTGCAACAAATACTGTTTCCGACTTATTGCATTACACCAAAGCAGTGCACATCATCTGTTTTCCTTTTACTAGAAAAAGTAAATATTTTACAGTTTTTCTAGTTTCCATATTATTTTTTATAAATAGAAATTAGCTAATATGCACCACACCCATGCAGTGCATATAAGTTTTACACAAAGTAATAATCCTAGTAAAATGACATTGCGTACGAGGTGTGATCAAAAAGAAACGAGAATTGTAATTTTCTTCAAAAAGTATTCATTTATTCAAAATTTTTATAATTTCTCTTTCAAAGTAGTTCCCCTAGGATGCAACACACTTCTTCCAACGTTGTTTCGAGCTTGAAAAACACAGTTGAAATGTCTCCTTAGTATTACTTTAAGCTCAGTCAGCGATTTTTACTTTATTTCCTTTATCGCTGAAAAATGTTATCCTTTAAGGGTCCTTCTGGGTTTGGGCATTAGGAGAAGTTCACAAGGGGCCATGTTCACAGAATAGGGTGGTTGAAGCATCACAGTGGTCTTATGCTTCGGCAAGAAATGTGTAATAAGTAATGCGATGTGCCGATGCATTGTCACGGTGTAATAAAATCCATGAGATTTCTTTGCAAAGTTCAGATGGTTTTCTTTCGATAAACTCACGAAATTCCACATAACTAGCAGGGCAATACCCTTTATTAACTGTCTCGCTTGTTGGTGAAAATTCAAACTGCACAACTCCATTAAAGTAACAGAAAACGGTAAGAAGAACCTTCACGTGTGATCTCACTTGACGTGCCTTTTTCTGTCTCGGATCCTTAGAATACTTCCATTGCGATGATTGAGCCTTTGTTTCGACGTCATAGCCAAACATCCAGGTTTCGTCACCAGTTATGACGCGTTGGAGTAATTCTGGCTCATTAGCGACGTCAGCAAGCATTTGCTTGGCGATTTCTACGCGATGCTGCTTTGGTTGAAAATTTAGAAGTTTCGGAATGAATTTAGCTGTCGCTCTTTTCATACCCAAAACATTAGTGAAAATTGCTTCGCATGAACCGTACGACATTCCTAGTTCTTCAGTAACCTCTCTAATGGTAATTCTTTGATTAGCAAGCACACTCCCTTTTATTTTTTTAATATGTTCATCGGTGCATGAGATTCTAGGACGCTCAGACTTAGAGTCATCGTTAACGTCTTTACGGCCTTCTTTAAAGCGTTTATGTCATTCGTAAACACGTACTTGTGACATAGTGTCGTCACCAAAGGCTCTTTATAATATTTTAAATGCTTCGCAGCATTTAATCTTATTTTTAACACAAACTTTTAAACACATTTTTTACTCCGACATGTTGCCATCGCAGAATGCTCTCAAGGATGTCTTACTTCACTGTTCACTAAAAACAAACTGAAGATAGCATCGGTCTGAAACTTGGTGGATACTTCGCTGATAGTGTTGCCAACTTGAAAAAAAACATTTAACCAAATTGATACTCTACAATTCAAGAAATTCCGTTTCTTTTTGATCACACCAAGTGCTTAATTATTGATTCCTTTGGGAAAACTTTGGAAAGCTAAAACATGTTGGAATACAAGATCTGTTTAATAAATCAGATAAAAATGAAACAAGCAGCTGTTTTTTAGTGTAAGATATTTTATTTTTCAATATAGTCTCCCTCCACTCCATACACTTTATATGAACGATATTCAAGACGTTTAATGCCTTCAGTAAAATAAGATCTATTAAATCTGCAAAATAATCGTCTACTTCGACGAGGACTTCTTCACTGGACGAACGTTTCTTATCATCGAGCCAAGTTTTCAAGCTTGGGGGTAAGAAATAGAAGAATCCAAGTTGAGTGAATGTGGAAACTGGGGAAGCATTTTGCAATACAATTCATGCATTTTGGTAGTTGAAATAACTGAAGAATGTGTTGGTGCATTATCATGGTGAAACAAATTGGTTTTCTGTGCTAAATGTAGACGATATATGAATATTTCCTTCACTACAATAAAAATTTCTCTTTTTAATTAAATCTTTAAATTACAATGCAAAATCTATCAGCTCGTTCATTAATTTTATGGTTTCTACTTCCATACAATTAGCAACAAAAGTTATATCTTCAAAAATAACTGTTTTATCAGCTTTTACTAGAGTTCCAAATTGTCGTAACTCCAATAATGCTATAAAATAAGAAAGGGTAAGACTTATTTAACAATTAATTAGTACCTACATATACTTATAAATTCCGCAATATCAAATGTCTAAATAAAATATAAAAAAATAAGTTAACAAACAAGGTAACGCTATAATTTCTTAAATAAACTGGCATTAGTAATGTGTATAATACAGTGTGATTTTGTGTGGTTGCCGTACCATCTTTTGGATTTGCTGCACCAGCTGCACAAAGTGCCGCCCAGCAATCGTAGTGATGTTGATTTAATATGTTGGCATATTATGTATGTCAATAACTCTCTAATACTATCATTACAGTTACGTTTAAATAATTATCAAAATTCTGCGATTAATGTTATTTTAGGAGTTTTTCTTCAATTTTTGGCTGTGAGAGTAAATGAGGTTTAACTTGAGTTACAATAATACCTCTTAAAATCGTTTTTAACTTGTTAATATTATGAGGTAGATTATGAGGTTAGTATTAATGCAGTAATGATTATTTTGTACACTTATATTATGTTTCCTTTTAGTACGTTTTTTTAATTTTCATGAATACAAGAGTTTCAGAAGCATTTCAATGTAGTCTAGCCACATAAAGGAAAGCTTCCTACATTAGATTACAAATTTAACAATGTTAAACGTTTGTGTTTTTTCAAGAAAATTAAAAATGTTTTGCAAGGGTATGGTAAATTTAGTAGCATATGGAGGGTGTTTCAGATATTACGACATTCCTTTTATGGGCTGCAAGTAGACCCTATAGACACCCCAATAGACGTAAAATTAAAAGTAATACGAATACAAAAAAGTACTTTCTTTATAATTATGTACAACGAGCCGCCTATGGTGGTATTCAGACTAAAATTGTTAAATCATTCATAAAATTATAACTGACCTACCTAACAATATCAATTTACAGTAATATACACTTTTACATCTGCAGCAGGCAAATTGTGATTTGTTTACTACAATAAACAACAGGATACGGGGATTGCTCTTTCACACACTTGAATGAATTTAGAAATAATTTATACAATTCTTTTAACAATTTTGAAGAACTTATTTATTAATAACTAATAATAATAAAAAATAAAGTTCAGTCATGCATCATTCTAAGAAAATGTGTTTAAATGTAAACATAGCTTAAGCAATTACTTATTGACATTTTATAATTTTAATTTTACACTTAAAATAAAAATATTTTAATCACTGACACATTTTAGATTTTTATGGTTGATTTTGTAACAGTATTCAGAGGAATGGAACAATAATTTGCCCAATTTAATTTAGAATAATCAAACACTGTTTATACGCTATTTTAAAATCAATTTTAAAAAATCTGGTGTGAAACAACACAACTTTCTCTTACGCACATAGATATGCCAATAGTGTCCACAAAGGATTAGATTATTGTATACGTTTATTTTGGAAACAATAATTATAACGGTCACCCATCCAAGTTGCTGGACAGACGAAAGGCTGCTTAACCCCAGAAATTTTCTCTGATAAATTGCTTCAACGCATGTTTTCAGAAAAACTGTTGAGTTCACGTAAAGGGGCATTAAATACGTAATAATCATAGTACATTTAAAAATAAAAGTTGTAACTATTTTCGAGAAAATCAAAAAAAAACTTAAAAATACCAAGAATAAAGTGGAACTTCCGGTCATTAGATTTTACCTAAATTCTTGACGTCTTATGTGCAAAAGATAAAAAACTTAAATATACAATTTCATTCATATATTATATTTAGTTTTTGAGATATGTTGTTC
>JAHWXV010520066.1:0-11408 GCA_024586415.1 Phrixothrix hirtus | reverse complement strand
ATATATATATATATATATATATATATATATATATATATATATATATATATAATTTTCGACATTATGTGCAAAAGCTTATCAAAAAATACAAATCTTGCTCATTTTTCTTCGCTATAACCAAATACAGCTCATTATAGAGAGATTATTTTATAGAAATTGTAATAAGAATTCAGGGGGCATTGAAAATTCCTAGTTATAAATGAAAACTCATTGCAACTGTGTTCGTTATAGTGAGACTTAATAGTATATCATTATTTAGGTGTCAAAATCACAGTTTGAATTTAAAGCTAAGACATATGTTTTGCCTTCATGGTCTGCGAATTGAAATTATTTGAATCATATGTTATAAACAAATTTTTAATAATACAAAATAAAATTATTCTCATTTCTTCTTTTATTGAACAAAAAATTACAAATGCAAGTTAAAATTATTTAAAAGGAATTGTAAGCTGCTATTTTGCCTTAGAAATTACTTCTAATTTTAATATTTCATGTTTACAAGATAATTTGACCATCCTATAATGCAACGCCATATAGTTACCTTTAAATTGTGACGTAACTCGTCTGGTTACTTAAATAGGACATATTTATTAATGTAATTTTATTATTTTAGACAGGACAATAAATGTTTACCTTTTCAAAGTCACAAGTGTACCGGTAAGCTTTTTGCATCTTCTTAAAGCACTTTCTAGTCGTTCAGGTTCTTCTTTTAAGAATTTCTCTTCTCTTACTACTTTATCCATCTCTGAACTTAAAAAAGCTTTCATACTATCTTGAAGACCTGGAAATCTAAAACAAGTTATATAATTAAAATTAATTTTGTTTCCCATATTCAACAAAATACCTTAATTTTAAATCTGCTACTGTTTTTGAGCTTTTACTTAATACCAGAGCCATATTTTCAACATCTGACATATTAACTCTTGTTTTTCGATTAATTACATTACCACGTAATTCTTCTACAGATGATTCTAAGTCAGTTAAATCTTTTTCTAGACGTAACATTTCTTGTTTATACAAATCTTCTTCTCTACTTAACCTGACCCTTTCTTGATCCATACCTTAAAATATAAAACAGTTTACAATAATTGACAAGAAAATATTATAATCTTACCAGCTTGCCAAACTTGTTCTCCACCTGCCATAAGCATTGCACGTATTTTAATAAATGCATCTCTTATGGTTTCCCTTACAGAATGTGCTTGAGCCTGTGACATTCTACGAAGATTTCGTACTTCTGCTCTAAGATCCTTTGCTTTTTTTTGTAAGCAACGTAACTGATTGTACATTTCTGGAGTTAACTGCAAATCTCTGTAAATATGCCGACCGTCATATTGTCCAGGAGACAGAGATGCAGGTTTTGGAGGTGGTGCTGGTTTAAGCCGATCTTTTTCTGTAGAATGCATAAACAAGCTAAGTTATAATAGACAATTTTATTTTGGCAAATGTTTTACTAAACACATTATTTCAACAATCTTATGATTGTAAATAATGAACAACAAATGTATTTATGATTATATGTATGTAATAAAAATATTTTAATAAAGCATATTAATAGAACAACATTACCACTTAAGAAAATTATATATAACTCAAGCTCAAAACCATAATAAGTGACAAAGTCAACTTTGTTTAATAGAAGGAACTTGACAGTTTAAATTTAAAGTGGTTAATGAAGATGTTTATAAAATTCTTTAAATTAATCAAATGTTATATACACACATTTGGATTTTCACCCCCATCACGTGGCTATACATGCAGGACGTTGAAAAAAAAGGTCAAATATTTTAAGGACAAATATTAGGATCAAAAACAAGCCATAAAGTTTTATTGGACACAAATCAATTTGTTTCGAAATAAAAACGATTTTTTTATACAGTTTTGTAGTTTTTAGCATTTAACATGATTATCACAGAATATTTGATATGCCCTCCTTCCATTTCAACACAGGATCTACACCTTTTCAAGAACTGACTCTGATTTGTTTTAAAAAACCAAGTTATGTTCAAATTGTTCGACAACTTTCTTCAATGTGCTGTTGCATACACTAAAGCTTTTAAATAACCCCAAATATAAGTCTAAGGGAGTAAGGTCAGGAGATCTAATAGATCCTGGAATGAGATCTCCTTGCTCTATCCATCTTCTACGAAATGTTTCATTCAGATGCTCCCTATTAACAAGTGTAAAATGTGGCAGTTTCCCATTTTGCATAAATCATGCATCCAATCTCTGGTTTAAAGGGACATTTTCCAAAAGTTCAGGCAAAATGTTTTACAGAAAATAAAGGTATTCAGCTTCTGTTAAACATTGCGGGAAAATAACTGGTCATAAAATTTCTAGCCAGATATTCAGGCTCAAACTCTGTTGATGTCTAATGAAATGTGATTATTATGGTAATTAAAAATCCCATCTTTAGTGAAACTGGCTTCATCACTGAAAAAATGTTAGCAACTTTCCTTAAAAATCACTGACAGAATATCATTCTTGCTTGGTAGTCAGGGGAGCAAAGGCTTATACTCGTTGAATATGGTATGGAAATAAAAGATCATGGCAGAGAGATCTCCAAACAAAATGACTACTTATGCCTACTGCAGTTGAAATTTTTCTCACACTCATTTTAGGGTTGTCATCTACTACTGTCAAAATCTATTCTTCAACTTTAGGCATACCCACTGACCTAGAACATCTGCTGTTGTAAGTAGATTTGGCAAAGGAACCACTATTCCTCAACCATTGGTAAACTCGTCCAAACATTACATGCAAAAACTTCACTATAAAGATGACATGCTTCCAGAGCATTTCCGTTGGCATGACCATACATGAAAACCATATCAGCCATTTCAGCATTTGAATAAGGCATTGCAAACCAGAAGTTGAATCTTCCTTATGTTGAAAATTAATAATTCAAACAACTATAAAATAGCATATGAATTGACTGCAACTGATTAATACAATAAATGTCATATTAAAACAAAATTTACTTTAACAAAATTTTGAGAGTTCTTTGAATTACAAAATTTGTAAAAGCCATGTTTAAACATTTAAGGACAATTTCCTTCGAAACTGTTGCTTCTAGAGATTTAAAACAAGAATACCTAAAAAATGATGCTCTTTTTACAAGAACAATTTAAATTTGGAAGGGTAAAAGTTAGGGGCTTGATTAATCCTCAACCCTCTTGAAAACCACTCTTTTCAAGTTGCTTAGTTAGAAATGCTTATTATCACTAGATTTCACGTCAAAAATTATGCAAGTGTGCTAAATTTCAAAAAAATTTTATTGAGCTATTGCTTTAATATTATATAAAAACTAAAATCCTTTCATAACCCTCAAAAATGCTTGATTTGCAGAATTATGTCTACTAAGACTTTGATTTGTTTTTGGTCCTAGTATATGGCCTTAAAATATTTAACCTTTTTTTTCAACGTTCTAACATTAATGAATTTTTGTCTATAAATAATTCTCTTAAATATCTACATTTTTGGAAAGGTTTATGTACCTTTTTAAAAAATAATTTTTGCAGAAATATTTTATTTTGAATTTCATTATAATAATCTTAAGAGTATATACTATAAAACTACAAACATCTTGTAGCTACTTGACATATTGTGAACATTTTTAATCATATCTGTAATTCTGACATCACTGAGATAGACAGAATAAAAACTTAAATATTTTAGAATTATTTATTTCTTAAGTGGTACTATTTTGAATACTGAAATTTTACACATCCTATTTAACTTAATACTTTAAAGGTGATAATGTCACTTACAATACACAGATTTATTTACATTAAAGAGAAAAATTGTTATTGAATTCAATACAAAACATATGTATAAATAAACATTCAACACAACTTACCCTGTGAAGAAGTCCGAGGTAGTGTTGAAGATTTAATTGCGGGCTTTGGGGGTTTAGTATCCGCTACAAGAAGCAGCACACCACAAAAACACCAGTTAGTTTCAATTACAAATACATGCAAGTGAAATATTTCCCCCTGTTTCATTACTTAAATTTTTTAGATTGTGTGCATTTATGAATATACGAAGATGAATATAAAAAAAATATACGTATATATTCTATAACATGCAAAATACCTAAAATTTATAAATTTAACCAGTTTTGAATTTTATATAGTTCCAATTTTAATACTTATATGAATATTTAGAAATAAAACTTCTATAATACATCTGTATCATAATTTATTCATTATATACATGCAAAGAAATAGAAATGTTATCAATAAAAGCTTGTGCATAGAGCAATTATTTTATTACAAAATAGTTAAGTACCTACCTAATTAATTCTAATTAAGTGCTATTTACCAGAAATTAATAGATATCTACATACTACATAAGTAAAAAGAAAGAATTAAAACATAATTATAATAAAACACAAAGCAACTTAAAATCTTAATAGAAATTATAAGAAATAAAAAGAACATTGATACCTTTATGGATTAGATATAATAAAATAATAAAAACTAAAGGATTAACAAATTTTCATGCAAAATGGTTGTTTTCATTGTGCTTTACCTGTATGTTGTGGACTATGTTGTTTTGGAGAATTCATATCAGGTGGTTCATCACTGAATGAAACCGATTTCTCAAAGGAAACTGATTTATCTAAAAAATGATACATACAAAAAGGTTAAGGGATGCAAAAACTGAATGTCAATAAAAATAAAAACAATAACACAAGCAAGTATTTTTAAAGTTTTAGATGGGATTTTAATTACAGATATTTGTGAATATTAAATGTTTGAAGATGGTTAATCGTGCATTAAATGATAATAATATTGTAGAAAATATTTTTTGGAATTATTATTCTGTAATCTTAAAGTATAACTACTTATAATAAACCAATAGTTCATGAAACGTATATACACGAACATGCTTATAAATAATAAGAAACTTACGACAGCTACTTTTACCCAATTTGGGTGCTTTATTGCTGTCTGAACGGAGATATGAGTCATCTGCCAACATAGACAAATACAGTGTAGGTATTTTAGTTTTATAGTTAACTAACGCAAACTCAAAATTGCTAAAGAACAACAAATACATTAATAAACATATCCAACAATGTTAATTAAAAAATTTATCTATTTAGTAATACATTCAATATAGATAGATCTATTACAATTTAGTAATGTTCTACTAATAAACCATCATCTATAGTAATAGTAAATTGAATTTAATAGGCACATCTTTATAAATTTATGTGGAAGTTAGTAAAAGTTGTGTAATCACAAGAATTTAATGTAAAATTTAATAAAAAGCATAACAAAAGCAAGTGAATGTACAAACCTGGTAAAGAGGCTGAACTTGAACTGGAGTTCTTATCGAACTCATCGCCTGCAGGAGAAATTGTGAAGTTAGCAAACAAACACACTATGTAAAAGCAAACATACATGGCATGTTAGTCATATTCTGCCTGTGCAAGCATTTCAGAAGTTGTATTTCATGTTTATGCAATATTTTTGTAATACATATTATTCACATGGTAGGTGTATTTCCTATTTACACATTGCATATAATTATTAAAACAGATATGGCATTTTTTTAATATTAAAAGGTTAAATTTGTAATTAGTGGATATCTTTTTATTCACAAATGTGCACTTCATTATTAATAAAATTTTTTAATGTTCTAAATTGTAGTTAATTTAATGAAATGAATATTTCGAGTCCGTTACACAAGGCTCCATATTCAGTACGCATTAACTTACATTTGTTTAGCATGCAATTGAACACATACTGAATGTGTATTCCTTAAGTAAAACATACTGTAAATAAATTGTTTAAAATATTTGGCCTTGCTTATTTTATTAATATTGTTGTTTTCAAAAATTAATAATAATAATGAAGTCCTGTCTAAAATAGAGATAGTAAACAATGAAGCTATCACAGAAGGCCTGGACGCTCACACAAATATTACACAATAGATCAAAAAAAAACCATTAAGATAATTTGGTCAGCCAAAGAAATTGAAAGAAATTAAAGAAGAGAAATGGTCAAAAAAAATATTGAAGTGGGTGCTACCAAAGAGAAACAGGTGAAAGGACAATATAAGCTAAACTAAGCGAGGAAAAAGCACTAATAAAATGACACTGTTTTTGAGGACATTAATTTATTAATCCATTGGATGTCCAATAGACCATGGTACACTGGTCTGAGTACATAAAAATCAAATAAAATTAAAAAAGGTTGACTGAATCAATCTTCTGTGGCTAGTTATCTGTTCCATTGATAGTAAAACACAATACTTTTTAGCACCATTAGATGCATAGAAAATTCTTTTGACAGTGAG
The DNA here is from genome assembly GCA_024586415.1 of Phrixothrix hirtus. Classification (NCBI taxonomy): domain Eukaryota; kingdom Metazoa; phylum Arthropoda; class Insecta; order Coleoptera; family Phengodidae; genus Phrixothrix; species Phrixothrix hirtus. The sequence continues at coordinate 5,099 of JAHWXV010520066.1, read as the reverse complement.
CATTGCATTTTATTATGAACATAAATAATTTTTGAGGTTGGCTTATAACTAAACTGAATTTAAAATTGTCATAATTAATATTTTTTACTAATAGCTCTTTCTTTTCTGCATGGAAAACAGCGGATCTTTTCTATTAGGTTTGTCAACTTTAATTTATCTAGTAAGCTTCTTTAACGTTTTTGTGAAGTAAGTCCATGCTTTATTTCATTTTAATAAACAGGTTTTCTGAGGTGATAATTATAACTTCTAAAGTTTTTAACCTCTTCTTACAAATATAAGACTTAATAAATTGTTCTTGTGATTGTTATGGTAATTATATAGAAATTAAAGTTGAAAAGTATGTAGTGCAGATGAAATTCATATACTTTGTTGTCAAATAATTTGCAATAAGTGGGATTAGGGAAAGTTAAATGTAATAACTATCAAATGTAGTCAGAAATTGACAATATTTAAAAATAAAAAGTAGCTTAAAACTATAATAACTGCTGGAACATATACACTTAGAGAAAGATCCGAAAGGTAATAACAGGCAGGCACTTGAAAAGATCAGAAAATATTTTAATTGATAACACTGTATTCCCCTTCTTCTTCCTCTTAATATTTTCCTAAAGTCAAACTTTTTATTGCATATTGTGCTTTTAGCATATATTGGGCAGAAAGATACTCTAATTCAATGTAGTGAGTCCATCTTAATTGATATTAATTCGATGAAATTGGAATTGGGAAATTGTTTAAATTAATTGAAATAAGAATAAAAATAAATCTTATATAGATAGTGAACATTTTTGTTTTAAACTATTAAGTTAGAACATCTTCAGGATGAATATTTATATAAAGTTAATTTCAGTTGGATCTAATCCTGGTCTAAATTAAATTATCTTATATAGTTCTCTATATATAGGGTGTCCCAAAAATAAGTGACACCACGCGAACAGTGGATACCTTATGACCTATAAAACAAAATTTTCTTATGAATTTCTTTTAAAACATATAGCTTTTGAAATATTAACAATTATAATATTAAGTCCAACCTTGGGATGTGCTCTGTGTTGGATAGTAACATCGTTGTCCTTGATGTGTATTACGCATCGATATATTATTCCAGAAGATAATGTTAAGGGAATTTTATGAGACTTTACCAGACATATTTTAGAATAGTATTTATCTATTTCCAGTTATGAATATAACAACTAGGTGAATAATTTAAAAATCATTTTTGCAAAGCAAAATAAATAAATAAGTAAGGTTTTTTCAATTGTTCTTATGTTTACAATAGTAATTTCTAGGGAATAATATTGTTACTGGTGGGCATAAACAGAATCAGTTATTTTGTTTTAAAACAAAATTAATTGTATTAATATCATGTCTGAAATTTAAGATAAAACAATTAAGAATCTTGTATTTTTAACAAATAATGTTGGTAGCAAGCAATCAATAAGTTTAAAAATTAAATCTTAAAGTATAACAATCAACTTAAATTTGTTTTGTTATTTCAAAGAAAGTAAACAAGGCCAAAGAACTTTTATAAGGTTACATTACTACAAGTATGTTTTAAGCAAACATTGGGTGTTTTTATAAGAAAATCAAATTAGGGTATGCGTATTTACTACTATTCCATTCATAACTCCTTTTAATTAATAGACAGGATTGTATTTAGCGCAAATTATATCATTTTATTTTCAAAATTTAAAAATCGTTTTTGATAAAGAATTATAAGAAAATTATACATCATAAAGTACCCATAGTTTGCGCAGCGCTACTTATTTTTAGTACACCCAGTATATAATACCAAGATAAATACAAATTCTGCTGGAAGACTTATTTTTATTCCGATTAATTTACTCTAATTCATTGAAATATGGAAAAAAACGTCAATTACAGGGTGATGATTATTAAAGGCAACTAGAACTACCAATTTGTAATTTCAGTTTATAGAGTACATGAACTTTTAAACGTCAACATGTTATATAATCATCATAGTGCTGAAGAAGAATTGGTATCTATTTGTAGGCCAGGTCTACAGGTCTCTGCACTATCGATTCTATAATATTGTGTTATTATAAGTGTACTTTTAAGGAAAGTCCTTAGTAATTCCCAATAAAATGCTCTAATGAACGATACCTTGAGATTTTTTGTAACAATTAATTTTTATAAATAAATTTAACTCTAGATTGATTCTTAAAAAAATATTTAATTATAAATAATTTTGCATTACAGTTCTATGTATGTATATGTATCATTTAACCTTATAATATTTAAAAAACAATATTGATTTGGTTTTTATTAACTACATAGGAAATAAATTATTATAATTTAAAATATGTACTGAAGTTTAGTTTTTTAATGGTTAATAGATAACTTGAAAAATTAATAACAAAATATGTAGGTGCTCATTAGTGTATAAGTTTTTAAATATTTATTTATTTTCCTTTATTTCAAAACAAATACACTAATGACAAACAAACTAGCAGAAACTGTTTGTTAAACAACAAGATGCATTGCTAAATCTATTATTTATAAAGATGCAAGCTAAACATACTTTTTTTTATTAAACCTACCTGGACGATATGAATCTCTACCTGGTGGAGCTAAGAAATCTCTTGCTGGTGGTGTTTGAGTTAACGCTTTTTGAACAAGTCCAGTCAAATTTGCTAACTGCCTTTCCATGTGTTCCACACGTAACCTAAATTAAGTCATTTGGATTAATAATAAATTGTTTTAATTGTTTATATCAACATATATCAATACTTAATGATTTTCTGTTAATAATATTAAATATATTGTAGTGCCTGTATAGAATTACCATGTTTTTAAAGCTAAAAATATCTACATACTATACATACTATCTTTTTGTTAAAAGGTGAGCCCTGTGTCACCATAGTATGAAGTAAGTACAGTAAAAATATTTCATTTAGGTGAGTGTAACAAGGATGGCATTATTTTGGTATTTTTCTTGGTGTTTGGGAATGAAGTTGGCTAGCGTTGTATGTCTCTTAAGAATGCTATGCTGCCAGACTAACCATAATGTCATAGATCAAGCCGCAGTTCAGTGAAATAAAACTAATTTAGCAAACAAAACCGCAAATAGAAGAAAATAAATTGAAAATTTCATTCTGACAAAATATTTGTGGTTATTGATATAAATTCGGTTATAACTTATATTAATTTTAAAAATGATTAAAGAAACTTTAGGGAATTTTGCGAAAAACATTGGAATAATGGGCAACATTGTATACGTTTATAAATATTTTACATTTATTTACATAATTTTTGAGGTTATAGCATGTACTTTGGCTTATTATTTACAGTACTTTTGTTTCTAATTTAAAAAACTTTTGGGTGGAAAGAGGTTTCAATAGGTGACAAAGTGAAAGTCACGGTAGATTTATATTTTGGAAAAAAAACCATTACAAGGAAGCTTGGTTGGATAAAATGTATTAGTTTAAACGTTAAAGAGTCGATTATGTAGAAAAGTAAAATAAAAATTTTCTGCTAAAAATTTTGTTTCTATATTGAGTCTCAGTTCTTCTCATTTCACTCTCATACCATAACATTCAACATATTTAAATTTTATGATCTAAAAATTTCAGATTGTTATAAATTTTGACAGATCAAGATTATAGTAAGAAGAAAAAGAATGCAACATTTTTTAAGCTATGGAAAATTTCAATCAAAATTGGATCTCAAACTCCGATTGTCAAGATTTTGCAGCTATGGTTTTTATTTGCTAATTATTAACTTATAATAATTTGCCATAACAGGGGAGATCTACTATACCAAAATATCCTGGAGTCATCATTTCTAATTGAAAGTGAGCCAAAAAGTTTTTATTAGATTGAATTTATTATACTGCAAATTTGATCATTTTTGCACCTAAAGTTGGGATGTATGAATATTTTGTTTAAGATTTAGGTTGATCTTGTTTAATATGACATCATGATGACATCTTTTTATTGTAACAAACATTATTTTAGTTACAAATCAATTTTTGGAGAAATAGTTAATTATTATTTTCGGTGAATTAACATTAAAATAAATTTTATCAAATAAGTTATTTAAGAATTTCCGTTTTTAGGTTAAAGTTAATTAATGGGTAATCACCACATAATATGCCTCAAATTCTGAAAATCACCAACTTGAATCATCTGATGTATTAGAATAAAAATTATGTATGTAGGTGAATTGAAAAAGCTTGTAAAGTATGTAAAATGGAAAAGAAAATATGTATATTTAAACAATTATTCTATAGATACATACAGTGATGGAAAAAGTGCTTGTACATCCTATGGTTTATCATTGTTATAGTAGTAACAAGTGTGTTATCAAAGTAAAATGTCTCATAATTATGTACGAAATGGCGCAAATTATTGATAATTGTTAATGATAAAAATGTATTGAAAATTTTTTACATATACAAAATAAAATAAGAATAACTGTTAAATTAATGAATATTTAAAGGAAATAAGTATTTGTACAATAATTTAATTTTACTCAAAAATAAACATAAACAAAATTATTATTTTGTGGGAGAACCTTTGCGTCTAGTATAGCTTAAAGCTGCTTAAGCATAGAATACACCAAATTTTGTGTTATATTTTTTTCTATTTTATTCCATTCTTGTTGAAGAATCTCTTTGAATTAGTTATGAATTCTTCCCAAATATGCCCAATGGGATTGACATTAGGAGATTGGGGTAATATTTGGAGCAAATGCGGCATGTTATATAACAACCATTGCTTTACTATATAAGCAGTGCTGAAAGTAATAATGGCCATGAAGCTCCAGTTGTACAGCACTTAGTTGCAAATTGTTTTTTAAAATATTTAAGTAGGTCTCTTTTGTCATAATTTGGTGAATAAATACAAGCTTCCTAATTACTGATGCTACCATGCACTCCTACACTAATACAGTACCATCTCCATGCTTTACAGTGGATCGAAGATTTTTGGAACAAGCTCTTGATTTGGTTTTCTCCACACTAATTGACATCCATCAGAACCCCATACCATTGTTTAAGTATATACTAGTTAAACAATCTTATGGATATTTTACTTGACCAAAATTTTGTATTTCAGGTCTAGAAAATCTAGATGGCATTA
>JAHWXV010519842.1:0-16511 GCA_024586415.1 Phrixothrix hirtus | reverse complement strand
TAGTTAATAGTAAATATTTGTTTGTTGGGTCTTTATTAATTTTCTTGTAAACTGTAGGATCAAGAAGATCTTTAATTTTCTTATTGTAATCTGTAGTGTTTAATTTTTATTAAAGTTACACAGTTTTAACCCAAATATTGTTTTAATTATTAGTGGTAATTGTTGTTTTGTATTTATTAGTTTACCGCTGGGGACTACGTTCTGCCAGGCGTTGTATTAGAAGCTGCCACCGTATGGATGTTGACTGCTGATAACTCCAAACCTCAAAATAAGGTTGTACAGTTGTTTTTATTTTGTTGCATTATGCCGCTCCACCTGCAGTGCACGGTGAACGCCGATTACTTAATTTAATAATTGCTTTCCATAATGTCTTTGGTTAACAAATTCGTTGAATTTTATCCAGTTACTTGCGCCACATATGAAGTCCTACTTACGTTCTCTATGTTTTAACTTGTAGCATAGAACATATGTAATATTTAATCAGATAAATTACAATATATTCAAATTGTACTACTCACTGTAAAGTAACGCCGTCTATTTCAATATTAATTTAATTTGCTTTTGCTATTTATTTTGAACATGCTACAAACTTTATTTTGCAATCTTCCACTATCATAAAGTTACTTTTTTTTAATTAATTTAAGATCCAGTTATTTGGATGGATATACACATGCATATACTTGGTTTATCCTCGAGAACGAAACCGTCGCAAATGGATCTTCAGTCAAATTGTATTTAGGAAAGATCTGTTTTATTATTTTCGCTGATAGTGAATTGTGACCTAGTAACGCATTACTTCTCATTTAACATTAATTTGCTGCTTTTCATTCACTTGCGGTCAAGTAAGGCGTAGTTACTATTCATATCCATATGTTACCGTTTGATATACGAGGTTCGCTCGATTAATTATTATATTTTACGTTAGCCTTAGTCCGCAAAAGGTAAGTTCAGTAACTTTTGCTTGATGTATACGTCCCTTCGAGGACATAAATTTACTTTGTTGTACTAACAGTACTTAAACTGTTTTATTTGATTTGTAATACCTTTTTTAATTGTCGATTTCGCCAGTTTGGTGGAATAAATACTGTTGTTAATTATCTGTTTTGAATTATTTTCGACGAACAGCATTACCTAACCCTTTTTCATCTAGGTGGAACTTTTGGCTGCTGGATCAATGCTACAGATTGAGAAAATTTAGGCTAAAGTAAGTACACTACACACTTTGTCGTTCAGGGGTGTGTTGCCTCTGCGATTTTGCGAACAACTGGTGCCCATTCTTTTTCTTTTATTTTGTTGGAAGTTGGCCTACGTTGGGCTAACCCAGACTCCTCCTGGAATCAAATGAACTAGCTGGCACAACCGAATCTTGCGATATTGAGAGTAGACTCATAGTACACGTTCTACGTCGTATGTTAAGCATTAGTAAACTTTACGTTACTGCTGAACATGACAGTAAACTTACTTTCAAACATTCTGCTAGCACATTACCAACCAATAGTACCGATTACTCAGGGATACCAATTCAGTTAAAAAATCACCTAGTAGTTACCACGATACTGCAGGAATTATACAGTTATTTATTAATGTGTATCCTGGACTACAAGAATTGTATCAGTAATATTGTAAAGATAGAAAATTAAATTACAAAAAAACTTGGTTACGATGAATTTAGTGGTAACAAAATATTTCATTGCATGTGAAAAGGAACTTGTTTAAAAACCGGGTGCAATTCGATTTTACCCTAACCTATTTTACCCTAGTATAAAAATGGCAGACTACTAACTATACCATAGTGAACTGAGGATACACATTTCTCAGTTATTTGTATTTTAATACATAATAAATAATCTAGTGTCTACCAAAAAAATATTTACTCAAAACTGTCCCTTATAATGAAGTTTTTCGATTAAGAACGGTATTTGTTGATGAAGTGATAAGAATTGCGAGTATACATGGTTCATTCAATGCACGGGTCTTCACAACTAGTTTAGTTATAACATGACGTCCTGTATTTACCCCGATACCCGATTTTAGATGGGTTTCTACTATTTTTTACCATCACTAGCACTAGCAAATCGATTGTATTTGTTTTCATCGGATCACATAATTGTTTTTCAAAATTGCAGTGGCTTAGTTAAATGCATCTTAGCAAACTCTAGTCATTTCCTTTTTCTTTTGTTTGAAATATGAAGTTTCTTTATTGAAATGTATCCCCTTAAATCCTTGGCGTTCAATCAACACCTTATTGTTCTAGATGACATAGAAACACTATAATTTGACTTTAAGTCATTTTTAATATCTGTTACTGTCCAAAATGGATTTGTAGAGCTTGAACAATTAATGATTGTATCTTCATGATTAGTGTTTTTTCGAGGCCTCGCCTAACATTTCTTATTAGCAAAGGTTTTCTTTGCATTCATTTGCTTATTAATAGCATTATGTACTAGTTTTCATACACATCCTAATCACTTTGCTATTTCAGAAATGGATTTACTGTGTTTTCTCATATTAGCTATGAGGTTCCTTTGTTCAAGTGTGCAATGGTTTGCTTTTCCCATAATATATTATTAGCATATTAATAATAAACAAACATTGAACATATACATTTAAAACCAACCAGCTTACCTTTACACAGATATTTCATACAACTTGAGGAACTAGAAAGAAATGTGCTATTTATATGAGCACAACTTCACTGAGAAATGTAACTCTTAAATGGATATTATAAGGACAGATTGTGCTGTTGACATAATTCAGTTATCAGAGGAAGTCCTGGATATCCAGCATAATGTTGTTTTGAATGGCTTATGATATTTATTTCTAAGTCCATTTATATTGGATTTTGTTAATTTTTATGTACTTGTGCTATTTCGTTGGCCACCACTTTTGATTACATTATGTGAAAAAGCACATTTAAATATATAGTGGCATAATTTTTAGGGGTCCAGTTTCAATATGGTGGATTTTTAAAATAAACAAGCAATCGTTTCGTCCACGATAACGTTAAAATTACTTAATGGATTGCTATTAAACGTATAGGTTACAAACGAAAGGAGCTTCTCTCAAGTAGAAACGCTTTTAATGGTGATCGGTAAAAGGGGTTAAATGGGGTGGTGCTTGAAACAAAAAAACGCAATTTATTTTTGATTAGACTATGTGTAAGAACGCATTAAAATATATACAGCAGCATATTTCTTTTATGAGATTTTCCAATATGGCGGATTTTAAAAGATTGGCACGGATCGTTTTGATCGCGATAGCAAAAACGATTTAACGAATTACTCTCAAATTTGAGAGTACAAATTAGGGATAATTCTTTAAAATTGACAATCTTTTGTTGGTGATCAGTAAAAGTTGAACAGGGCGGTGAGGATGATGGTGTAACAAAAAGGTGTCAAGATAATAAATATTTTTGATTAGACTACATGAAAAGATGCACTGAAGTCACCGAGAGACTATGCAACACAAAATACTTTGGTTTCAATAAACTATGTACATGAAACCCTAAAATTTTCTATTTCCTGTCAATTGACTAAATTGTTACATGTTATCTTAGGAAGAAAAGTATTTCAGCCCTTAAAGGTAAAATTTATTAAACAAATTATTCATATATCACCTATGTCAAGGTCGTCAAGGCAACTATTACTATCTTTTACTTCACATTTCATTTTGATTATCTCAATTTACTAAACTTTATTATAATTCCTTTTAATATTTAACAGCTAATGGGGAAAAATATATACAAGGAGGAAAAGTCACTTTTAACACTTGGTATGAATTTTGCAAAACTTATTTAAATGTTTAGATAAACTAGTTTTTAATAGTGGATGTTTTGCAAAAATGTCAATGCGCTTTCATTACCAATAAATTTAAAATACAACAGTTGACAACTTTGAAATTTGATAAGCATATATTAAGCGATGGTTTCAATAGTGGAAAAATATTTATTAACATAGTGAATTATTCCAATTCGGAGAAGTTACTCCAAGGGGGCATTCAGTCCCTTCAACTCCCAATTTTGAAAGCATGGCAAGTAATCAAAAATGTTTTGGAGGTCAACTTGTTTAAATTCTGTTCCTCCTCAAGGAAATGCCACGAAAACAGCTTTGGCCTAGATAAAAGGAAGGGGAGAGAGAGAGCGGATATCTTGTGTGTGCAAAAAAATCTGATCCAACTAGAACAGTCTTCTCGGAGAGAGAGAGAGCTGTGGGTAGCGATATATCTTTGTGAATGCTGAAAATAATTGTTTACTCTAAAAGGAAAAGCTAGTATAGTAAAAGAGAAAAAAGTAATGAATGAGCTTCATAAGAATACTACAGAGCAGAAAGGAGATAGACTTTTGGTGTGCACCGCGTATATTAAAGGCGAAATCAACACGTAAACCTCCAGTGTATTGCCTAAAAAGTAGCTCCGAAACTAAATTTATAGAACTGGATTAAAAACAAATAATTGTCTGTGCGTTTACTAAACACAACTTTTTGAATGTACACCGTATTTGTTACAATTTGTAACTATGAAAAAAATACACGAAATAATCAAAGTAAGACAAATAATGGCAGAGCCATCTATTGTTTATATTAGGAGGTATTTTTATATAAATAAAATAAAGAATAATATTCCTCCTAAAAATGGCAGGAATTTTAAAAATTAATTCGGCACAAGTGAAAAACCATCAAACTGTAATATGAACAATTCTAAGGCTTTTCACCAAAAGATTTTTATAACCTAACTAAATAGGCAAAAATATAAAAGTTTGCATTTCCAATCAGCTGATTGCCTATTTAGTTAGGTCATAAAAAGCTTTTGGTGAGAAGCCTTAGAATTGTTCATATTACAGTTTCATGGTTTTTCACTTGTGCCGAATTAATTTTTAAAATTCGTGCCATTTTTAAGAGGAATGTTCTTTATTTTATTTATAATCAAACTATGTGTACTGTTGATAGTAAGTAACATTTATTTCGCACAGAGGGTAATTCAGATGTTTATAACAAACTTTCGTGAATACAACAGTTAATTATGTAGCAACGTCTAATTATCGACGTAAAGGTAAGACTAATTTCGGAAAGTATACCACTCAAATTGTGAAATTATGTTTCAACGGAAATGTTGGTCAAGATAACATAGAACATCTACAAATCAGACGAAGTCAAATTGAATGTCGTAGCGAAGTTCTATTTATGAAAGTCAAAACTAAAATTTTGATCTGAAAAAAATTTAGGACAAATCTTCACAAGATTTAAATTCCTTCCTGTAATATTACTTTGTTCCAACGGGACTGCAAATTTATCGGAATAAATTGTAGCCTGCGCTATTTTTCTAGTTAGAATGTTACGGGTATGTTAGGCGTTACGCCAAACAACGGTACTGATGGCCGTTAACTCTTCGGAGTAGAGGGGATTCCAGGTAAAGTGCCCAAGCACCGTCCGCGCTCTAAAGGAAATTGCTGGAAATGCGTACAAGAAGTCGAGATATAGGGGAACCGCCACTGTTCCAGATGAGTCGCTCAAAGTATGGAACTACTCCTCGGAACAGATAGAAACAGTTCCGTGGCCTCTAGTTGATTTTTCCCGGGCTTGCCTTTTATTAGGATCCCAAATATTACTATCAATTAAGCTCGTGATGAAACGGAAGAACCTTAATTAGTACATATCCCCTGAAATGCCAAGTATTAACAATTAACTTATTCTACGTTTAAAATAAGTCTAGTTGAGTAATACGACATATTTATTGCTATGGAAATGGCTTATTTAGCATACACACAAAATAACAGGTTACAAAAGGGTTACAGGAAACTTCTCCGTCTCTTAAATGTGGCCTGATTTAAGAGGTATGGGAAGAACTACTCAGTCTACTATACACTAAAATTAGGGTTAAATATACTAGGTACAATCCACAATCGGGACAGAAGCTATGTAGCAAAGGGCTCCCCTCGCACGGGAAGGTCTAAGCTGGCCTCTACAAGGGGTTGCTAGCCGGGACGTTGGCTTAAATTGAATTCTCGCCGATAGACGTGGATATTTCGCTTACGGCTTACGCCTTTCGCATGCCAACAATAAGGAAGCAAAGGAACAATATTATAAAAGGGTACCAGAGTTTTATTTGTCAATTTACCGGGCTTCTTGATTACCCTGAACCAGAGTCGTCAATCGTGATTTATTTATGGATTCCTGCACCCGCAGAAGGACGTAACACGCCCAAAGAAGCAGCAACCGGGGTGGAAAAAGGCAGAAATACGCTATTTCACCTCTTAGGCTTGGTATTCCTACATACTACATTATGCGGAGTCCCTATACACACACATCCGAACACTTCAAACAAAGAATCAACGTACACGACCGACTCTTACACAAACTACGCGACGAATTCGTACCAATTATAAATATCGTAGAAATCCACCAGACGTGAAAAATTACATTTAACTGTCCTTTTAATTTAATTATCCAATTCCCAATCGTCACGGACGTAGATAACACGTCTCTCATGTTTTTATCCGACAGGAAACTCTTTATTCTATTTATCCTCGTCCTGCTAACAAAGCCGTTTTGAAAACATACGGCGGCAAATTTAAAAGAAGGTTTTGTTTATTATGCGCGGAACGCCAACAAAATCTGACAGCTAAAACAGAGCGAGGACGATATTCTGTTTAATACTTAAAGGTTGAAATTAGCATGTTTAAAGCAAATTCAGAGTTGCCCCTTTTATACATTCAATTTTTAAAATCGAAGTATAACAGTTGGTTGTTGAAATCCATAAGAATTATTTCAGTAACTGATCAAGACAGCTGCGTAAATTTAACAGATAAAGTAAAATTATTTATTGAAGTTGACTCCAACGTTTCCAAGTTTATACCTAAATATAACAATAATAAAAGTTTACAGGAGAACTAAATACAGGCGTATGAAAAGTATCCCAACAGTAATAATTTTATATTAAAGATACAATAGTCATTAACTAGAGTAAATTATACTCAAATCTTAGATTCGTGTAGCGGCATTTGGAACCCTATGAAGATGAAGTTGTAGTGCAGAGATGAACACCGCGGAAGTAAAGAAGATGAAAATAGGATGGTCGAGCCAGATAAAGAACAATTGAAATTTCACGTTTCTGGAGGGGTATCACCAGATCCCTCGAATGCTATCAATCGTTTCTACTGAGTCCATCGACTATAGGACTCATATCAGCAACCAGGTTCGGCACGTTGCAAGATAACGCAGGAAAGCGAAAAAACTATAAAGTAAAGATAACGAAATTAGACAATGAAACTAACAGAAGCGAATAAGACAACTTACCCCATTATTAACAATGGTCTTTTGACATATCGTACAATAAACTCGGTTTCTAGAATCTAACAGCAGTTGTGGAGCATACAAACGTTTAATGCAAAGTCAAGTTATCTGGTCTGAAGAACAAAGTAGTAAAGCGCAAGGCATAATTACCAGAGCATTGACCGTCACGCAATGCGCGCATTAAACTCAAGATTAATAACAAGAAAACGTGTTTATATTAAACAGATAATTAATTAAGAATTGATTAAACCAAGGACTTGAAATATTTTTAAACCTATTAGAAATTAAATATTTACAGTAAAAAGAAAAACTTAATTCGAAGCGAAAGTTTTTATTTCAAATTCCTAAAGTTGCGTTAAACATGGGCGTTAATAGTATCAAAAACTATGTGCAGAAATTCTAACACTAATTTAGGCAACATAGAATTTTTATAATAAGCAAAGGAAATTTATTCATACTAGAAAAATGGACTGTGACCGAAGGTCACCAAGTTTATTGAGGAGAAGATAGAAGGAATTCCGTGAGCTCTCTTGAGATAAAAAACCAATAAGGCTTCGATTTAGGTCAAGTGTAGTTTATGAGACGTGGATTGGGGAACAAGGTAAAAGAAAATCTATATACCCTTATTAATTTTTCATTCATTTATACGATTGATTAACCCTGTATTTCAGGCATTCCAAGATTATGAATGTATTTTTTTTAAAACTTAACGTTACAATACGTCTTTATTTATAATTTATGTATTAAGTCAATTTAGAAATATATTACACATTGTAACGTCCGTTTCTAACTTTTGAACCATTTAAATTCACATTCCTAAATTATTATTTTCTACTTACATACTTTCTGCCTTTTTAAAATTAAATTTTCATATATCATTTATTTTCAACCTCATATGTAATTGTTTCAGGTTTTACATTTTCTATTTTAATATTATTAAAGTTAATTCAGTACTATTAAACATTTTCTGATTTCATAATTCATTATTCACCCTTAAATGATGTTTAACCATACCCGTCTATGGCTTTTTAAACAACATTGATTTAATTTTGCCGTGCGCAAACGTATCTTTGTGAAAACGATACTAAATTTCTGTAACTTAATAGTTGGTTTTAAATTACTTTTAATTGCTGTTTTAAAATCACTGCAAAAATTTTGCAGGTAAGCTTATATGTTTAAATATATTTCCTAATCATTTTAAGTTTGCTATTCTATAAATTAATTCCTAACAAATTATTTTAGTGATTTTTTGTTGGTTTATTCTTTCCTAGGAGATTAACTACTAGTCCCATTACAAACATCTTTAACGTTAATTATCATTTGAATGGGCGAAAATACGTTAATTCCTATCAAGGCTGGGATTCCGCTTTTTTGATAGAAGATTAAACTTCTTTGCCAACACCTGTTAAAAGTAGCGCCATCTTGCTGTCAAGGTTTATGCAAGCAGTGTATTGTTGGTTGCCCATCTTCTAGAAAATTATTGGAATATTTCTTCAATTTACTTGAAAAGAAAATTTCTACTGAGGGTTTACAACTATAAACAATTATATAAAATGGTATCCTGTAATAATTGTAGCGTAATTTCAGTTGAAGCTCTCTTATAGTGGAAAACTAGGAAATTTTCGTAAGTATTTATAGATGGAACACTGTTGTATGTATTTATATTTCTTTTACTTTGATTTACTTGTTTAAAGTTATTTTACTATATATTCTTTACTTACTTGTTAATTTCATGACATTTATATGTATTTATTTATTGATTTAAATAATGCGCTATGATTAACCATCACTTTTCACCTGTTTGTTGTAAATAAAGTTAATTATGCTACTAATTTGTTTCTGGATATCGGATGAATAATCCTGTGACGTCCAACATTTTCTTTTCTTTAAGAGTAAACAATATTTAATTTAGGATAAAGCCCACTCGCCTCTTCGACATTTATTTGAACTAGCTGAAGCAGTATCTTTCTATATTACATGTATCGTGTTGGTACAGTTTTGGATCAGTACGTTACAACATACATGCAGTATATTAGAGTTCGCACGTACAACCTGACAAATTCAATAAATGTTAAAATCCACAGATATTTACAGTAAAATATTTATCGTCAAACTAATATTTAAAGAGTTGAATTTATGGAACCCGTTAACCCGTATCTTAAAAAAAACATAACGATAAATAATAACATAACCTCAAAATGCACTATCGTGTTCCGATATGTCTTCGCTATTTTGATACATTTACTGGGTTTCGATAAATATTTAGCTCAACGATAAGTTTCTTGCACGCAGAGTTGGAATAATTTTAGCGTTATTGTTTAGCAGTAGGCATACGAAGACCCCTTATTAGGTTCCAAGTCCAACTATTCCTAGTGGTCGGTCGCGTAACGAAAATAAAGTCGAAAATAAGAACATCGTATAGTTAAATGCAAAATTTATTGTTCTATTAGTCCACCAATTTTCCCATCGAGATTTTTGACTGTCATAAATAAATACCTACTTGCGTAAAACCTTTGTGTTGACGTGAGGCTGTGTTTTGATAAGTAAAATCTCTATATTTATCTGGTTACATGTTAGATGAAAACAGTAAATGGGCTTTGTATAAGACTACCGTTTTTTTTTATTAAGCATGTATTTGTTTTAGTATAAACGGAGCCACTTTATTCAGAAAAAAAATAAGGTTAAAATGTCATCTAAATATTTTTTTAAATGACTGGTAGGTCCGCGTAAAATTTGATGAGTGGCGGGATGCGCATTGTAATGCATACATAACGCTAGTAGACACAATTTCGACATAAAATCATCCAGTTACTGATGAACTTGAAAATCTTGAGATTTTTAAAAGATTCTGAAAGGTGTAGAGGCAAATTTAGTTACCACGTCATCCCCCAAGAAATTATAAGCTGACTGAATTACTAAATATTATTTCGATTTTATATTTTATATGCATTTTAGATGAATTTTAACTCATATTTTGACTAACAACCTTAGATATTAATCAATAGTCAGACGCCCAAAACCGTAAAGGCCGATGAGGGCTTAGTTCAGAAAATACGAAATCCAGACTTAGTTGCTCATAAAGACAGTATGTAATACTTCATCCAAATATATTTTAAAAGCAATTGAAGAGAAAATATAACCATAAGGATGGCCAGCAGCCGATTTGGTATACCTCAAAGCACGCTGCAAGATAGATTACATGAACGGGCATAGGAAGGATCGCGTAAAATGAGTCCAACAACAGTACTGATAGATGAAGAAGATGCATTAGAAGACGAGATTGTTTCTTTGGAAAAATACCTTTTAAAGGCCACTGTGACAAAAATATAGAAAAACAAAAAAATTTGCATGTAAGGACCAAAGACCGCGATATAGTGCTACGTAGTTTTTTTAAAGGACTATAACGGGTTGAAACGCTGCTTGTACCCCAGAGGTTGTCAAAGATATTAATTTCTCTGAATTAGCTAGTTTACTCCGGCCACTACAGTGGAAGTAGGGGGGATTCTACTTATGCGATCAAATTAATTAAGCTAAAATTCAGGAATGATTTGCAAGTGTCAAAAATCGGGAAAAAGTCGTAATTTTTGGGCGCCACCTTCTCTAAATATCTTAGCGGTTAGTTCTTATAGAACTGAAACGGTAAGGAATCTTATTTCAAGCCGAAAGGGTAGGATTTTGTCACGGCATACTTACTAGTTAATTACAGACTTAGTGTACGTCACTGGATTAATATGTTACTTACTTAACTTAAACTAGTTACCTGAAAGAAAATATCTGTTAATTAATTTATAGGTGTCTATAATTACAAAATAAAAGATGCTGTACTTGAATACTAAATATAATGATAATCAAGAAAATTAAATGTGTACAGTTATAAGAAATACATTGCTCTCACTTAAAAGGAAGAAATTACAGTAAACAATTTATACTCTATAACTACGTTCTGGGACCCCTGTGCTTTATATAATTTACAAGTGATACTAATCCAGATATTACAATCGACCCTTCTATACAGGCCTTTCGATAAACAATTAAAAATCGGTATTAAAGTTAGCGTCAATTTTTTTTATTACTATCTGTTACTTGAATCGTTTTTTACTTATGATTTGATCGAACTAAATGTCCAGTCGTATTCAAATAGCAAATGAAAGGAGGGTTTTATCAGATCACCACTTGACCGTAAGCTTATAGTAAAACTTCACTTACGTGCAGACGGAAGTCTGACGGTTTCAAATGCGGCGACAGCGTCGTAGCATAAAGGCCTTGGTTCCCAATTATATTGTACCTATAGCGTATTTCACGACATTGACCTTAACCCTTGGACGGACATGGGTGAAAAATGAACGGATCCCCTAAGATTCGCCGACAGGTGTGTTGAATAATGAATTTCCGTGAATTCGGTATCTCGATAAAAACGTTAATCAGGATAACCCTCCATTTATGAGCTTTCACGAACCAGGGCATTGACCCTATAAAGTGCACTTGCACCCTCGGAAGAACGGAAACGCACGCTGACCTCTCCGTAGTTAGCTCTGAACTGCCGTTAAAAGAAGTTTCTCGTTGAACTTACGGGAAGGGGATCGATGGCTAACATTTATTTTTAGAATCGTACACGTTCTCATGGGAAAGCTGGCGTTGCGTCTTTAAAACAAAACATCAACTGGGAATTTTTGAATATTACGAAGCGTTTTCAAAAATGGATTCACACCTCTAAAATTCTCGTTTACAAATATAAGTATTAGAATGATGGTAGTTAGGTTTATTTATTAATTCACTTATGAATACCGGGTGTTCCCAGATAAATGACAAATGTTGCAGGAATTTTAGACGCGCTCACAGACATTCAACATTGACCTTAAGGGAAATAGAAGGAATTACTAAGGCGAGGAGCTTAATAATTGGAGATTTAATTAATACATCATTTACTGACATTAAAAGACTATTGGAGAGGGAATAATACCTTGAACTGATAAATGATACATCCAGCATTTTAAATGGCGATGAAACGATTTTTTTGCCCTAAAACTGTTAAAAGTCTGAATTCAAAAGTATACAAAATATTTATGAAGGAAGTGTAATGTTAAGGAGATAATCACGGCATTACTAATTTTTTCAGCTAATGAAATAATTTACCTTCCATGATTTTATATCCCTTTGTGCTTCCAAACAAAGCTATCACGGAGAGTTGCCATCATCCTAGTTTTTAGGATGAAAACTGAGATTTGTATGTTAAACTAGTAGACTTGTAGACGGACATAAATCCCACTTATCCGTAGAGTTGTCAATATTGATATCATAATAGGATAATTATACAGGGTCCGCCAAAAGTTTATTATTACTGGAACGTTTTCCGGGAAACAGTGATAACGTCAAACGCGAATTCATAATTGCAACAATTCACGCGTGTTCTCATTATCAATATAAATAAGTAATACTGGAAGCTTAATTCATGAGATATTTATAAAGACTTGATAAACTTTAAGAGTGAACAAAACCATGCGGAAGTGACTTATTTTTGTATAAAATAGATTTATAAATAATCATTGATCAATTTACATAATAACAAGAGCAAACAAACCAATAATACCTGTAAAAAGTCCTAATTAAAACTAATAAAGAATCAATCTAAGAAAATTTAATTAAGAATTAATTAATGTAAAGTAACTAATAACAATTACGCAATATTGCATCATGTTAGGTAATGTAATATATGAATGCATGACGCTGCAGCATTATCAAAGCCGATAAAACATTAGACAAAGAAATCGGAAATAATTATGTTCGTAAAAGAAAGGGAAAATAAAACCAGTTCGATATAAAAGAACTGCATTTCCATAGCAAAAGGCCGTCTTCGTACGAGACTCGACACAGCTTTACTCTGTGTAAACCGAACCAGATCGATCAAAGCTTCTCCGAAAGGTCAAGCATTTTTATATTAAAAATTATAGCGATATTCATATGACGTTTTGGCAGTCTTCCCTAGCTAGGAAATCCTGACCGCCGTTCCGGACAAAGATCCGTGGGAATCAGTTTAGTAGATCTAAGGCAAGTATCTAATTTCCGAGTTAGCTCTAAATTCTGACTGAACTACACTACTAGTTAGCAAGATCGACCAACCTCTGTGGCCCTCTCGTTGCTAGGTAACCGAGTATCATTGGCGTTGTTAATTCCGACCCTGTGGACAAAAGACCCTTGACCGAACGTGAAGTAGTTGCTAGGTAACAACTCACGTTCGACGACAAGAATTGCTGCATCAAGAGTTGTATCGATAGCGCAAAGGCAGTTACCCTGATCTGTTGATCCTTATAACCGTCTAACGTCTCGTTGTTTGCAGATACATTGCTAGGTAGCAATCTGTGAAAGACGCCTGACATAAGGCGTTTCGTCATACCGAGTGGCAAAGGTAACGGGCTACACCAGGCTCCGCCCCCTTAAATACTCGTTTTGGCATTCCGTCACAATATTACGTGCATAACCGCGCTCGCAAGCGATGCGGTAGTGTCAACGAGCCCAGATTTACTAAAGTTGACGAGTTCAAAATTGAAAGGGGAGACCGAAGCTACGAGAGGTGGGCCCTGTTCCGTTGATATTAATAAGACACGTCGTCTTAATAAACTACCGTTCATATAAGTACGATGACCTGTTCTTTTGCTTTTCTTTACATCAATAAAATTTAAGTTTTAATTGGCTGCTAGATTGTTTATACCATTGAAATTTGATCTTAATTTTTCTTTGTTTTATTTTAATAAATTGTTTTGTAAATAATCTCCTTCTCATTAGTGCCGTTAGTTCATAATTAAATTGAGAGAACAAGACAATTATAAAATAATTGCCATGAATGTTCTTTCATAACAGGTCGAAATTGCTTTAGAACAGTAAATGATGTCAGTACATTAGAGCGTAGATTGTATGCAATCGATAAATTTGCGTATTGTGTTAGTTGAACGATCGTCAATGGACGTTAAATTCATTAAATTTTCACAATGAAAGGTTATGTGTCTTTTGTTGATGAAAACGATTTTTCAAAAGGTCTAATGCCAGTTGATAATTTTGTTCAGCAAGTGGCAAATGTTGAATGGCATCAACTGCTTTATTTTTTTAGGGACAAAATTGGATATTGCATTTTTTCGACATTATTTAACCCGGGATTGTTATCAATAATAGTCGAAAACGTGCATAGTAATTGTCCCATTGACAAAAATCACCTGAAAAGCTAGGCAAATTGAGCTTTGGTAACGATGGTTTCGATGCAACCGTGGGTTTCTATTCAGAAGAATGTATTATATTTCTTGGAACTTCAATTTCAATTTCGAGATACATATAATAATTTGAGCTGTGATAGCGCAGCGAGATTTTCAGAGCGGTCTTCCGGTAAATTCTCAAGCGACTCAGCATGATAATTTACTTTGCAATTCTTGGAATTCGCTCTGCCTGAAATTTTTATGAAAATTCTTAGGCGAGTGTTTTCGAGAGTTCCTTTAAACAAATTACAGACACGAAGAAAATGGGTTTTGCTATTGTTTGGAATTTTGAAATTTATTATTAAACGACACGACATTATTGGGTCACTCTATATGAGAGTGGATCGATAATAATTTTTTTTAAACAACTTTATAGAAAAGTTAACACGGAAACAACAAAAAATATGTATGTACATACAGTGGCGCACATAAGTATTGGCACAGTTAGATTATTGAAAGGAAAACGTTTGCTAATCAGTTAAAGAAGCATAATAAAACTTTAAGAATATAATCAGATAAGATTTTAGTCTTACAAATTAAATATTCCATCAAATATACATTAATAATTTAAAATAAAAAAATGACAAATAAAAATGCATCACAATACACACAAATAGCTAAACAAAAGTATTGGCACAGCATAAACATAAATACATACATACATATATAAAAAAAAGATTAATATTTTGTAACCCAACCTTTGCGTTTAATTACCTCTGCTAGCCCATTTGGCATGGAATGAACAAGTTTTCTTGTTAAATTGGGAGAAATTCTTTCCCATTCTTCTAAAATTATGCGTTTTAGCTCTGTTTTACTTGTAATATTGTGTTGCAAGATACGCTTTTCCAGTTCGAACCACAGATGTTCTATTGGATTTAGGTCAGATGATTGGGGCGGAGATGGTAAAGTATGATCAACGTTAAAAGCAATCCACTGACGAACTACATACGCCGTGTTTAGGATCGTTGTCCTGTTGGAAATAAAAATTTCGTCCGAGATTTAACTTTTCTGCACTTGTATGAACATTATTCTTTAAAATAATTAAGTATAACATTTTAGCCATAGTTTTTTCTATAAATACAAGTTTTCCAACCCCAGAAGCTGCCATGCAGCCCCATACCATAACATTTCCGCCACCATGTTTCACAGTTGATTGTAAGTATTTTGGGTCCAACTCTAATATTGGGTTTTCTCCAAACTTTATTTTTGCTGTCTGAATGGAAAAGATTAAATTTACTTTCATCCGAGAATATCACTGTAACCCAAAACTCAAGATTTTTCATTATATAGTCTTGTGCAAACAATAGTCTTTTATTTTTATTCACGTTGCTAATATATGGTTTCTTTCTCACTATTCTGGATTTATAGCCGGCTCGTGCAAGGACTCTGCGAACTGTAATAGAATGGAATTCTTTATGAGAAGTTTGTCTTAACTCTGCAGTTATCTCAGATGCCGTCTGTTTTGGATTTTTATTAACTGTATTAACTATTTGACGTTGTTCTCTTTGAGACAGCTTGCGAGGAGGACCGCTTCTTTAACAATTTTCTATTTCTCGGTCTTCAAACCGTTTGACAACGCTTCTGACAGTATAACGACTTTTATTAACAATTTTTGCTATTTGAGAATATGATTTGTTCTATTTATGTAGATTTGATATAATTTGACGCTCTGAAACTGTAGTTTCTCGCACTTTACCCATTTTGATTACTTTATATCAAAAGTTCTTACCGTTTCTGTAATTATCGTTAATCATTGTACTATGAATAGGTTCTTTCCCTATATTCATATAAATTACAGAAAAGTCCCTTTTTATAAGTTAATTTAATTTTTCAAATAAGTGTGCCAATCACAGAACAATTAAATAAGTAGAACCAGTGTATTAAGGTAAAACTGAAGCCTAACTGCTGTCTACTGCAGAATCGAACGTCAGTTCGGTATAAACAGCGGTCGAATCAACATTGTTCTTGCTTTCGTTATTTCACA
>JAHWXV010519720.1:0-13625 GCA_024586415.1 Phrixothrix hirtus | reverse complement strand
TATATATATATATATATATATATATATATATATATATATATATTGTAATATTATAAGATAATAGTCGTAATATATATATATATATAGAGCAAGACATTGTTGCCATGAATTATACAAAGTAATTCAAAATCACTCATTGTTTTCTACATAAATCTTAACAAAACGGAGATTGGAATTAGCATGGTAACGGTTTGCTTAAAAATTGACTTAGATACATTGAGCGTCTTACATTAAGATATTTTGTGTACATTTCGTAGATAATCCCCTAATTTCTGAAAAACGAATAGCCAACACTACAACCTAAAGTTGCGAATGAAAGCTTCAAATTACAATTAATTTAATATATTAATAATCGAATCAAATAAATATATCGCGAAGGCCAACGCGTACATAACGCATACTACAAATGATTTACATTGAACAACAAATGGCATTCTTGCAGAGTTCGGCTAACCAATGATTTATAAAATGCAGTAATTATAATTCGCAAAACTGGTTTTCGTGATTATTTAATGATACAAAATAGTTATTAGGTATTTTCAAAGTAAATTCTGGCACAAAATAATTGTCATTGATTTTGTCCAAAACAAATGACATATTTTACATTTCTTTAGACACAATGTTTTGAACAAGCCTTAAACTTAGCAAAACAAGGTTTCTAATATTTCACTAAACACGACCTACAGTACTTAAGGTGTCAACAAAACGGGAGTTTCCAAATAAATGGCGGTGGCGATGGCCAATAAGAAAAGTGCAGATCAAATCTACTTTACCGTTTTAGTACAAATAGTTTAAAGATGTTGACTGAAGAAAGGTCGACAGTCCCAATTTCAGGCAAATTATCTCAGTATAAATGTTCTGTTTAGGTAGGTAAAGACTGCCTTTGGATCCTACAGACCTCTTTAGGCGATTATTTCATCGGAACACTATTAGGTGTACTCAAAACGATAAATATGGGGCAACTAGTCCTTACTTAAACCACTTTAGTTACTAATTAAAAAGAATAAAATGGTCGCAATTTATTTTGACAAGTCCATTTTAGAAACATTCAACGGGATTTACTTGAATTAAAATTATGTTGTACTGCATTCTCTGGGAATTAATTTTTAAACATCTTAAAGAAACCTAGATACTTTACTTTCATCGCTGTTTCACTCCCGGTTTCATAATTCTTTTAAAACTATTACGTCTAGCTTGTGTAAGCCCAAAAAATACTGTGTTGCTATAAAGAAACCAATTATATTTAATTTTTTATGACTGGCAACAATCAATAATTACATCATTTATAGCCGCTTATTTGAAATACTCAACATTGTATAATTTTCTGTTTAATTCATACAACAAACTGAGAGCCTAATTATTTTTAACAGATTTTACTAATTCAGTAACCAATTAAAAGAAGATATTCTGGATACAAAGCGTTTAATATATGGGTATACACAAATGATTAAAATTAGTTACTAAAATTTAAGGTATAGAATACCGGCTTGATTAAATATAGACTAATATGAGGAAAATTAACTGAAACAAAAACCATTTAAAATAAAAAAACATGCACCTCTTGGCCAAAACAGTTAACTGTTAGTTTAGATTTATGCTTCTAGAAGAAGAGGCAAACGTTGCCCTCTAAATCATGAAGTTAATATTAATCCATTGTTTTAATTTCGAATAACAAATTTACACACTTGTTAGTAAAAATGCTTAGTGTACAATGTAAAGTTATCTTAATTCAAAACAATTTGTATCGATTTTTTCGTATTTACTATTGAAAATAGTTTTGAAATTCATTTTCTAAATTTATAACAGTAATTTTATACATTTTGGTATTTAAAACAAATGTTTGCCTGGTGTCGATTCTAAGACAATAGACTCATCTATGACGATTGAATTCACTCCACTACCGGAAATCGATCTAGATTATGTCGCGGTGTGTGGTTCAATTTTGGACATTTCCCGTGTTAGACATGGCGATGTAAATATGTAATAGTTAAAATGCATTCATTTTAGTACTAAAAATATAAATTCACTTTAACTACTAGAATAAACTATCGTTCTTTAATATAGTATACAAACTTTGGTATATATTTATTTGTGTGATTATCATAGATCTAAATTAAATTTTCTAGGAAGCCGTTTCTTTGAAACCAGGTATTTTGTTCATGATTATTGATCGAATTACTTCCGCAATATACCCAAATGTAGGAATTCCAAAAATCTATTTCACCGTTAACTATGGTAATGTACAGTACTGATTAATTTTCCACAATGCGTTTACTTCAACATACGCCATTTTATGCATTTAAATCCATAGCTTTTTGGAACTTATTACGCAAATTAATGTGATATGAACGTTGACTGCCATCAATTTGTTGAATTAATTCAACCAAAATTTTTACATTAAATATTAAGATTTTATTCTACAAAAGTATAGTATAAAGTTATTATACAATTTACCTCAATACCTGTAGTAATAGTCAAATAAATTCAATAATGCGTAGTATCTTTACATGTAAATTTAATTAATTATGCTTTAAAGCCTATAACTTCCTTTATTACCATTTCAGTATTTAATAAAATGCCACTTCTGTATCAATCTAATGTTTTTTTAATAGCCGATTTATGCTATACGACGAATTATTTATTGTATATTTTAAAATGATTGTATTTATTTGCAAAAGCCTGCAACGTAGCCTTGCTTGTGAGTTTACCAAATATTTAAGAAATTATTAATGCGTTCGATTTATCCGAATTTTAAATTGATGAAGTTTCCATTTATATTTGAAGAGACTATCTGGTATCAAATAAACTTCCAACTTTTTCAGAGAATCCTTGTTTTTGGGTTTTTCAGTTTTTTCGTTCAACTTTATTTAATCCCTGTTTACTGGTTTATTTATAACTAAACTGTTGTATTTATTCAGCTCGAATATATTATTTATATTAAATACCTTTAAATAATTTATTATCTACACTCGACCTACTAACAAATATTAATTACAAAATTTGTAACAATTAAATTATAACTATTGTTATTCCTTGTTAACGAATCTTTTATTTAAATTTAATACATTTTTGAAACATTATTACCTTTTTTACAAATACGAGGTAAGTTCATCAAGCTTCCAGCGAACCCATGAATTTTAATATCTTACTTAATTGTGTAAAGCGTTAATGACGCTAAAAAAATTATTTCCTGTACTTCAACTAGGCGAGATGCAGTCTTATCTAGTCTATGATCTTTTGCATTTTTACGCTGCACAAATTACCTTCAAAAGTATCTTAAAAGCATAATATTTAATTTGACAGAATACTCGTAATAACAATACAACATCATTTTTATTGAAATACTACCAATATTTTATTATATTTTATAGAATTGTTACCAGATAAATAAGGCTATAGCAAAATTGTTTAAATTTTAAAATTCTTTGTACCCAATTTTTATAATTAAACTGAACTCCTTACAGTTGCAATAAATTGACAATTTGAATATATGTTAGTAAGAATAGACCAAAAACACGAGAAACTGTCATTAGTAAAAAATTAATGCGGGTATTATCTGAAAATGGTAACAAAATATTTTTCTAGAAAATGTAATGGTTTCAAAATGTAATCAAAGAACGGCATAAGCGGTTAGAATTCGGCGATAAACGTATTTTTACACCTTTGCCTAGACGATGCTAACCTAAACGTAATCTAAACGAGCACTTTATAATGGTAATTAACGGTTATTATGAGTAAAACATTTAAAAATTATTAGACCAAAATTGCATATAAAGAAAATTCATATATAAATACATTTTCATTCAAAATTATGAATTATAAGTTAATTTAATTATTTACTAGCCAACTCTGCGTTTTTAAAAAGCAAACTTACTCTAGTAGTAATATACAATTGTAAATCAAATATAGCGAATGAGCTATAATTTAGTTATCGGAACAGTTACGTAAATCTCACTTCCTTGTACTTGATTTAAGACCGTAATTGGTTTTCAGATTAATATGCAAGTTCCATTTTACACATTTTTATAATAACATACTAATTATTTGTTTCAAAACAGACACAATATGATTGTAAACAATAAATAGTTCTACAAGCATGAATTAATAAGGACTTCGATGCGGAAATTAAATAAATCTATCTTGAAATTCGTTATCTTTAGCAGGGACGATTCGTTAGGATACTCAGCGCAAAACAACGTTAATAATAAAATCTCCCAAGTGGATGTAAATATTCAGCACATTATGTTAAATTTAGACGGATCTTATGTGACCGCTATTAGGTCACAGCAACGTGTGCTACTTAGGTTAGTCAGAAAGCGGCTCATTTTACTAACAGCAGTGTAACCAGTCGAAGTCTTGATTAAAACTAAAACTAACTACAGGTTGTTAAAATAGTTTCCGGCCTTCGCAAAGAACTCAAATTTTATTCGCGGTCCAGTTGTTGAGTATACAACTCGGCATTGATAGTACGGCCGTTCGGGACCAACTCAAAATTCAAGAAAACAGGCTTTTAAATGAAGCCAAACCCATAAAAAGTGGCTTGAAATGAAAAAAATTTAGATCCATAAGTTTGCAAGGACCCGAAACTTTTTTAACATCAGTAATTTACTTATCATATCATTAAAATTTTCCAAGAACAAGATGACATAAAAATTGTTGATTTAGTATGAAAGCGGGCCATCAGCGGCAAAGGAATTCTAATCAGATATGTAAATCACAAATCACATATTAATTTTAATTAATGGAAACGGCATTTAAAACAATTTTAATAAAATATCATTACAAGGAGGCAACGTAAAGAAAATTTAATAATTTAATACCAACATTTGATTTTTTTTGTATACAATAAATATAATATTTAGGACTTTTAGTTATAAAAGTGATTTTGTGGCTTTCATTATCCAATATTCTCTAGGATAACATAAAGCGTGGCCGTCCGCCAGGATTTAATTTTAAAATGAAACAGCAAATTACTATTTAATTGGAAAATTTGTATTAATTTATGAGTAGACAGGTTGAGATTAATTATAAAATATGTCGGCCAAATTTTCAAACACTTTTTCCAAGTCAGTTGGACCAATTTTCGTAATAATGTGTTGGATTGCTGTTTTCATTTGAGAAATTGTTTGTGGTTTGTTAGCATAGACCTTGCATTTTACAAAACCCCAGAAGAAAAAATCACATGGCGTCTAGTTGCAAGATCTGAGCAGCCAATTAATATCAGCATTTCTGGAAAGGACCGACCAGGTGGTTGCTCTTGATGTATGGCATGTGGTACCATTCTGTTGAAACTACATTTCTTCGAGGTTACTAGTGTTCAATTGATCGCACAAAAAGTTTGTTATCTTGACACGACATCGTCCTGCATTTACAGTTAAAGCTTGGCCAAGCTCATTTTCAAAAAGTACGGTAAAATTACACGTCAAGCCCATGCTCTGCCCAAAACAGTGGCTCTTTGTAAGTTTATTGGTTTTTCATTAATAGTACAAGCATTTTCATTAGCCCAAATTAGACAATTCTGCTTATTAACAAAACCATCCAAATAAAACAGAGCTTCACCGCTAAAGGTGGTGTTTTTAACAAAATTGTAATTCATTGTTTGGTTTTTCATGATCAAACTTGCGGTTTGTGCGGCTTTAGTGATAAATTCATTCCAAACTTATTATGCTAAAATTCAATTGTTGAAATTGAAACGTGTTGATGTTACTGAAATGCCATTGATACTCTTCTCATTGGCCACTGCAATGCTTTTGGTCGACTACCAGAACGAGGACGCGGAAGAATTTGTTTGTCCATAACCGAACCAGTTTCCTCAATTTTTTAATTAATCTTCGAACGGTATGCTTCTTAAGTAAAATATTGATACCAACAGTTCCATGAACTTTTCCTAGTCGCCGCAAAGCTTTCTCCAAATTTTTAATGTGTTTTAACAACAAAGCGTTGTTATTTTGTATAGCGATTCATTTTTAATCACTTTAATGACTGCATATCACAAATTCCAAACACTAGGGTTGCCAACTTAAATATAACAAAAATAGTGGGAAATTTAGACTCGGTGTACCCAGTGGGCTACCCGACAAATATGTTCTCTTAGCTATTTTAATTCTTATATTCTGACTCAGTTTAATAAAAATTCTTATAGGTTTATTTGATATCTTCGAAGGTGCACCTTAAAGGGCTGCTTGGCAAGCTCTAATAACTTATCTTAAATTGAGTTTTTGGTTCAAAACATCGCGTTAAGACTTAAATTGTGCTTTTATTAACAATTATAGTTTTCTACGTAGAATAGACGCAGAAAATTGGTTTTATAATAAATTTATATGTAATTAAATATCAAATAAAGTGCAAAGCATGCTACGCTTATTGTGTAAGTCAAGCTCAAGCTAAAGCTTATTCAAAGCGTTTTAATATGTTTGAACTTATCTATTACAGTATAAGTAATTTTTTGTTTATAAATTCTTAACTATAAAATTTAGCAGGTTCATTTAAAAATAATTTAATTATTAATAGCCCTAATGCTATATAGATACCATCGATTGCTTACTACTACAAGTTTAGTTTTATAGTTAACAACAATTTTTTTAAATAATTAAGTATTACAGATTTATTCAACAAAGATTGCAGAGTAACATTTATAAATAATAAAATTATATACTTTACTAGTAAACATCTTGTTTATAAAATTTACAACTCTTAGGGCCAGCATTTCAATCTCCAGTTAAATATATCTGTTAGTTAAATGCCTTGTTTACCATTGCATTAACCCTATTTTAATAATTGTTTCCACGGAAAGTATCTACAAAATAAATTTCACAGGAAATTGAAATACCGCCCCTTAAGCAATAATATTAATTGTATGTGTCCATCTATTAGGTTAGTCGAATCCATAACCATTTTCATCTCGATATTGATTGTTGTACGTATGTATTTTAAGTGTGATCAAAATTTCTTTGTTACATTTCCTTTATATTTGAAGCAGATTACTACAATACTTTCTTTTTCTATTTCTGCACGTTATACAGAGTCCCCCAAAAATAAGTGACACCGTGCAAATTATGAGTACCTTATACCCCGTAGAGCACAATTTTCTTTTGAATAAAAGGAATTTTGAACGATACCAAAGAAGTATTACTGTAATTTTACATGCTTATAAAAACATGCAGGTAATGTAACCCATAAAAATTTTCTTGACCATGATTACTTTCGTCGAAATAACAAAACAATCTTGAGTCAGCTGTTACACATTAATATTTAATTTTTAAACACATTGAGTATTTCATTGCATGCCACCAAAATTATTTGTTAAAAACACAAGATTCTAAATTGTTTTTTTGCTATTTGCATTATTATTTTCAAGATAGATTGGTACGTGTGTCTAATGCGCTCGTGATTAAGCGTGTCCTTGAAGTTTATTGGTATTGGCAACAATTTTTCAATTTTTGTTCTAAATAATCAGACATTTAACACTGGCGGGTATTAACATAAATAAAATTATTCTATTTTGTATGGAAACACTTTGGTAATATCTAATAGTTCAGGAATTCAATTAATATTATTATAATTAAATAAAAATGTCTCTTATTATGTATATAACTGAAATATACTTCCATTTAGTACAGTTTCGGTTATGAGCTTGACCGATACTTTTGGAGTACAAGTTTAATGGTACATTCACGCGAGTACCGCCTGTATTACTTTACTACTTTACTTCCAGTTTATCTTGAAAGCGAATAAAGTACAATATTGGCTGTTGAGTACACACACTTGAATTATATATAAATGTGACTGATTTCTATCGTACATTTACAGCTATGGCTCAAATAACGAAATTAATATAACAATTAGTGAAAGATCGGATTGTTGCTGAATCTGAAATAAATGCTTCTACTTGCAGTAACAACTCCAATGCTGATTCTCTTGGTACTACTTATTGCAATACTTCAAATGTGTGGAAAGTTGTACAATTACTAGCACAATGCAGTTTGAATGAGATTTCTCAAAATATATATAATAGCGAATGCTGTAGACAACAAAGAGGAAACTAAGAGCATTTCCGAAACTGAATTTGATGACTCCGATAAGGATCCAAATTACGTTGTGAATGCTGAAACAGAAGGTGATGATACAGATGGCGAAGATTCAAGGATCTCAAACACTGAAATACATGCCAATAAGGAGAATCTCGGTCAGGATAGCAAAAATATTGAAGATCAGGAAGTAATTAAAAGAAGGGGGAAAAGATCTTTAAATACAGATAAATGGCTAAGCAACCAGGCAAAACGGCTTAGAAATTCTGGGCATGCATATGCTTTTAGATCAAAAACTATAAAGGACACTCCAAAAAGAGAACTGCAACCACCGTTCACTACAACATGTAGATTAAAATGTTCAACTAAAATTAGTGAACAAGTGTGAAGAGAAATTTTTAAAAAATACTAGGACTTAGCCGATATTCACTTACAAAGCAGTTTACATGCAGCGCACATGGAAAATATTACACCGCTGTATCGTTATCCAAGAAAGAATAGTCGCAGACGTCTAAACAATGCATTTTATTTTGAACTAAACATGCAACGTATCAGAGTATGTAAAAAGTTTCTTAAGGCAACTCTTAATATAAACCATAGACCAATTAGAACAGTAAATGCGAAAAGAGCCAATAGTTGTGGTTCTTTGGAAGAAGATGGCCGAGGAAAGCACAAGCAACATCCGACTGTAGATCAACAAATTAAGGAAGGAATTCGTAAACACATTGAATCTATCCCCGAAATTGAAAGCTATTATTTGAGAGAAAAAACTACACGTCATTACATTGATGGAGGGAAGTCCGTTGCCGATCTACATCGGGATTATGTGGAAGATTGTAAACGGCAAAAGCGTCAATACGGAAACTATGTAATTTACCATAAATTATTTACTGGGGAGTTAAATATATCTATTTTTTCACCAAAAAAAGACCAGGGTGAATTATGTGAAGCGTTTAAAATTTCGAAAGGTTTAGATAAGCAATTGTTGCAAGAAAAGTATGACATTCATTTACAAGAAAAAGATTTATCTCGTGCTGAAGAAGCAAGAGATAAGGAAATCGTTTGTGGCATGTTATGACTTACAGGCCGTTCTTCTCTGTCCAAAAGGAGAAGTTTCAATGTTTCACTACGCGTCGAAACTAAATACTTATAATTTTACAATCTGTGAGTTGAAAAATGATGACGTAAGTTGGTATGTATGGCATGAAGGGGAAGGTAGGAGGGGATCAACTGAAATTGGATCGTGTGTTTTAAAATATTTGGAGAGTAAAGCTGCAAAAGCGTATCAAGAAATTGACGTTGTGTTTTACTCCGACAATTGTTGTGGCCAACAAAAGATAAATTCGTGATTTCGATGCACATGTATGCTGTTTATAAATATCCAATTAAATCAATCACACATAAGTTTCTAATAAAGTGACCTAGCCAGAATGAAGGAGACTACATACACGAAATAATTGAAAAGCAAATAAAGAAGGGCATTAAAATCAGGACCCATATTTGTTCCTGAGCAATATATTTCACTTATGCGTACTACAAAGAACAATAGAAATCCGTTCATAAAAGCTGTCATAGTGATTTTTCGGATTTACGACATCTCAGTAATTACAACCAATTTGAACGTTTCTCTAAACAACGAAAATGTAAAACTCAGCGGTATAAGAGTATAGCGCGTGGAGAAAGCAAAATTAAATACATTTAGGTATAAAATTACTTTTAAGGAAAATGAACCATTTCAAACAGTATGTGTACGTAGTAAACCATTTACAGGAAAAGCCAAAAGAATTTCTGCTGAAGCAACAAATACAACTATCAACTTAAAATCTGCTTATAAAAATAGTCTTCCTAAAACAGATCAAAAAAAGGAGTGTCTGCCAGATTTACTAGAAAGTAACACCATACCTAAATATTATGCGTCTTTTTCTAACTCTTTATAATTGTGTTACAAATTTTCTATATTTTAAGAAAAGAGTATTCTTTTTTTTTGTTCATAGTTTTAAGTAATAGTAATGCAGTTGATTACAAAGTCATTTTTGTAATTTTTGCATTTATTTTAATTCTTTGTAGTTTTGTTATAAATTTCCTATATTTGAAGAAAAGAGATCATTTTTTTGTATTGTACCTGTGTTCGTAGTCTTAAGTAATAATATACGGGTATTTACAAGTCATTTTTGTAGTTTCTGGAAACTTTGTTCAATAGTGTTAATATAATTATTGTCGTTCAGTTTCTCTTTTTTTTAAGAAGTATGAATAATTTAATATTACTCTTGACTTGGGATTTAATTCTAACGTTGATAATAAATATTTCAAAACATAATTTATTTTTTATACATTTTCATTGTAATAAAAGATTTCTATTAAAACACAGTTTGCAGAAATTGTAATAAAAGTGACATCACCCATACTCATTTTCAATTTTTATTGTTATTAAGTTACACAAAAGTATAAGCAAGATTACCTATATAGGTAATATTGTAACAATTTCAGACTTGCTGTAAAATGAATTTTCGTTTTGTTTTCCTCTAAAATTGAGCAACTTTTAATTGTCACTTTTTTGCGAAGGTACGATATGTCGTTGAGTAATACGCATCAAGGTCATCGCTATTATTATCAAGCACGACGCGCACTTCAGGGTTGGACTTTCAATTGTTAATATTTAGAAAACCACGTTTTTGAAAAACATTTGTAAGCAAATTTTGTTCCACAGGTCATAAGGTATTAACAGTTTGCGTGGTGTCACTCAGATTTGGAACGTCCTGTATATTATTTCTAATTAAACAACCACTTTCTAGTAGCTAATATTTAGGTTTATAGTTTTTCTTCTAAGAAAATGTAAATTACCTATTGAACTACCTATCTCTAATATTATTCTCTTCTATTTGTTTTCTTGTGTCTAAATTTACGGTTATATTAAATTTGTGGTTATTTCTTTTCAGTGCGTTTTTAAAGTTCTTACTTTTTCTCTATATTTCCTTTGTTTATCTAATTACGTTGTGTAAAAATGACTAGGTATTTATTTATTTAATTTTCTGCTTGAACAATAATAATATTTAATAAATATTTATATGTTTTAATTTTCTCTTGAGACTGACGCAAACCCTGCAATTCAAAATGATGAAATAATTTAAAATTTGTATTACAATTGCTTTAATATTATTAACTTGTTTTTATATCACAATAAAATTAAATAACTGTTATTATTGTTAACCTCATTATATCATTATTCCAGCCTAGGTCCGTGACAATTTATTAAGAACGCTACTTCAAACTTGTTAAATAAATAAATTTAATAGAAAAAGTAATGACTTAACTAATTACTTGCTAGTTGCCAACACGTAACACCAACATGTTCTTTTTATATTTTCACTTTATTAAAATCCGTCCAAAAAATAAATAATATTAAAATTAATCAGTTAATAACGCTCGTTGTTTAATACTTACTTATTTGTTATGTTCAAGTGTCTTTAAATAGAAAAATTAAAAGACTGATTTATATTTTAAAAACGATGACAATGATTTATTGTGCTTAAAATTATTTTGGAAAACTTCTAGAAGATTTATTTATGTTGTATGATTTAAAATTTAAATAATTCAAGTATGATCACGATAAATAGATTAAAGTAAGGGCTTATTTCACATTACCAAGCTTAGAAAGTTGATCAACATTTTAATTACGTAATCAATCAAATTATTGCAAAAAACTTACAGGTTTATTTATATTAGCTGTAAACCTAATTTTTTTGAAAGATGAACTTTCATATAACTTTTAATACTTCATGTACGTTGTGCTGTATAAAAAATATATACCTACATCAAAGTATTAATGATAAAAACACTTAATAAATAAATTTTGTGAAATATTTTACTCGTGTTTATTAATTAATTTAATTTAGTTTAAATTAATAAATATAATTGTGCCAACTTATACGATATAACTTGGTATTTACGAGTCTTGAGAAAACATTTAACGTGCGTTATCAAAACACACATTAAACTGTAATATAGAATACCGCCTTCAGAAATTAAAATTGATTACTGTAGTTGAGAACTTGTTAATACAATTTAATTATAGCGCAGTAATTAATAAATTTATTAAATGCAATTAATAACAAAGCACTGAGAAATTAATAAAGTGATTTTATAGGTTTAGAATTAATCGTAAACGATAGTAACTCGAAAAGCATTTACAGGCGATTATCCTTTCTTCAAATTACTAGTAAAAGAGCAGGCCTCTTACGTCTAATTCATGTTTCAGCATCTTAGCAGGAATTCGGTTTTGGAATTGCATTTGTCTTGTTTGAAATATGTATAATTAAAAGCGGGAAATGATGTACGATCAATTTAATCTCGCATTTGAAATGGCATCGTAACTTAACCTTTATAAAAATATTTTCCTTTATTGCGTCTTACAAATTTGCATATTTTTTGTATATAGATGTCCACATTCCGTATAGCCGACTATACCGATCGGTATAATGAAATTTTTTCATAAAAGCAAAACCACACCTTTCTAGACTGGTTTTACACGATCACTGCACAAGTGATTCTAATATTTTGAAGCCTATTATCAAATCTAGGTTCTGTAACAAAATTGGGGTTGAAGAGAAAAATGCCGACTTCGCCGTATTTATTATACAGGGTGTTTCAGATAATATGACATTCCTTTGAAGGGCTGTATGTAGACCCCACAGACACCCCAATAAACTTAAAATTAAAAAAATACAAATACAAAAAGGTCTTTTTTCTCTAATTATGTACAACGAGCCGCCTATGGTTGAATTCAGAGTAAAACTGTTAAAGCATTCATAAAATTATAACCGATCTACTTAACAGTATCAATATACAATAACATACACTTTTACAGCTGTAGCAGTCACATTGCGATTTATTTACTGCAATAAATAACAGGATAAGGAGATTGCCCCTTCACACAATTGAAAGAATTTAGAAATAACGTTTACAATTTTTTTTAACAATTTTGAAGAAGTTATTTATGAATAACTGATAATAATAAAAATAAAGTTGTCATGCATCGTTCTAAGAAGATGTATTTAAATGTGAGTACAGCTTAAGCAATTAAAAATAGATTTTTATTTCTGAAATTGCGTGACATCATCCTATACTTAAACTAAAAATACCTTAAATACTTTAACGGTAGCAAGAAGTTTCCAAAAGGATTCTGCTGACTTTGTGCAAACGTTTATTACCACAGATAAAACATGGGTTCAGTACTATGCCTTGGAATCAAAACTGTAATATAAGCAGTGGACGGAACCATGTTGTTCGACCCCAAAGACAGCCATGACAATAAAGTCTGCGGGAAAGGTAATGGCATGGGGTTTTTGGCTTGCTAAGAAAATTCTAATGGTCGATTACCTTCCAAAGAGGCTAACAATAGATGACTAATACTATGCTAATCATCTGGGTATGTTGAACGAAAACATTCGCGAAAAACTTCTCACTAGAAAAACTTAATTAACAAGTGGTGCGTAACATGTAGAGCTAGTTTTTTGAGATGTGGACATTCAGGTGCTGATATATAGATATATATATATATATATATATATATATATATATATATATATATATATATATATA
>JAHWXV010519719.1:0-12104 GCA_024586415.1 Phrixothrix hirtus | reverse complement strand
TATTTATTTCAATATAAACTCCTAAGAAAACAATAGATGGCTCTGCCATACTATATCATATATATATATATATATATATATATATATATATATATATAAAGTAACCCCCCAAATAAAGTTTAAACACATTAGAACACATTCTTAAAAATCTAGAACCAATGTACAAAAAAGGATCAGGAATAGGCCAAGTCGAAATTTATGTGACTGAAACTAACAATAAGCACTCAAAAACAGACAACATACTGCAAACTAATGGAACCAAAATGAATCTAAATGAAGTTAACAAAGTGTTAAAGCACGATGGTTCACCTAAGTGTTGAAATAATGAAAGCACAAGGTTAATCCAACGAAAAGAAAACAACTAGAGGTGATTAAATCGATATAGAACATCGTTATCCTGTGGCCTATATTTTGCAGTAAAGAGAACTTTCGTTCGATATCGATGACACAGGTCTAAAAATTGACGACTACCGAATTGTATGCCGTTATATCAAACACTATATTGCGGAATCCCGAATACTAAGAAGATGTTATCTTCAACACAGCGCACCAAAGCGGCAGCCGTAGCGGTACAAAGAGGAAAGAATAAAGAAACTTTAGATAAAGTATCCGCTATCACTAATATGTAAGCAAAACCTTTGCGAGGTAAAGTGCCCACAAAATCTATACAGAGGACCTGCCAAGGGCGACAAAGTCTTGCACGAGGTGCTAAAAAACCAGCAGTGGCGTTTTGTGCAACCTTATGACGTTGACAGACTTGACAGTTGCGTACGAATTTCGCAACAGCAGCTTTCATCTTAGGCCAAAAGTATTGTTGCACGAACCGGTTGTACGTCTTGTAGATTCCTACATGACGAGCTATTGCAAGATTGTTTTGTTCCGATAAAAGCAAAGATCGAGAGTTGCCAGGCACGACTACTTTCCAAGAAGTATGTGGAGTAAAATTTGTGTATTTATAAGAAAAGTGTTTATAGATGATGTCTTCTTCGATACGCCATCTACAATACTTACGAGTATGAGCTAAAATCTTTGCAGTTAGTTTCGAATACCAACGATCTCTTGATGTGGCCATGGAATTTCGACAAGAAGCAATAATATCGCCAAGTTGAGGAGAACGCGAAACGCATCCTGGACAACATTGTCCTTTTCTTTCTGGTGGATGATGTTGAAATTAAATTGTTGTAATCGGACCGCCCAACGGCTCAATCTGCCAGAAGGAGATTGCAGATTATTCAATCAAAGGAAAGAATAATGATCAATTACAACAATGAATCTGGATTCCTCAATATACGGAAGAAATTTGTTAATGGCCCAAAGAACAGATAAGCATTCCTTCTCGGTAGCACTATATTTTCTTTGAGCCTTAAACAAAGATACACTAATATACGCGATCATCTTCTCGCCAGTTGACTGTTGTTGAATCAGAACAGCACCTAAGTCAAAATAGGAGGCATAAGTTTGAATGGTGAACACAAGAAAAAAATCTGGGCACGAAAGTATAGGCGACCAAACTAAGTAGTTCTTGATATGAACAAAGGCTTTCTCATAAGCGGTTCTCCACAGAAAGGCAGCATTCCTACGAGTCAAAGCTGAAAGGGGAGAAATAATAGTGGAGAAATTTGGTATGAACCGACGATATTAACTCGCTATCCCGATGGTCTGATGCACATCGCATACTGTTCGTGGAGTTGAAAGAGAAAGGATAGCTGACACCTTTTCAGGATCAACGTGTAACTCACTAGAATCGACCATGTACCATAGGTACTTTAATTCCGCATGACAAAGGGAGCATTTATCTTGGCGGAGAGTAAGGCCAGCAGTACGTAAATGTGAAAGAAACTTGTCCAATGCTTCAGAGCGCTTTTCAAAAGCTGAAGTGGAGATAATAATATCATCGAGGTATGCAAAGCAATACGGTTCGGGATCAGTACCAACAACCAAATCAATCAGACGTTGAAACATCGATAGACTATTGTGAAGGCCAAATGGCATCCGCGTGAACTGATACAGTCCACGACCAGGCACAGTAAAAGCACAAAAAGACAAAAATTACTTAAGTTACCGAGAAAACAAATGAAAAAACTTACCCCATCTTAATTAATAATCGGTCTCTTAAAGCGACAGAAAGAAACAGTATTATATTTACAGAAAAATTAGCACTAGTTATTGTAGTCAAAACTAACGATAAAGTGAGGATTAAAAAGACCTTAGAAATACAATAGACAGCGCGCAGGAAGAATTTCAAAATCTCGGCCAATTTCTTAAAGTGCTTATCGCTAAAAACTTGACAATAGAAAGAGCAAATGGAATAAAATAAAAAAGATAGTCGGCAGTTAATTATTTAGTAATAATTAGAATAAAGAAGTCAAAATATTTACTTAATTTACACTAAAATAGCAGGACAACAAGAATTTAAATATACAACACGAAAGCACGCTTTTATAAAAATTTATAACATACACTCATGGGCGTATCAGACGTAACAGACATAAAGCTTAAAATTGTCACGAAGCTAAAAATGGACCGTGGCAGCCTAGGATGGTTTCCATTTATTATAATATTTCGTAATCTACAAAAGGCATAATAAATAAATAATACCTTGCCAATTATCTCCTCACCTAAATACTGCTTTAGAAATTCACTTTAGCACCCACAGATTATGCATGCGAAAACACATAACCATACATTTACAAAACCATCTCGACACAGAATTAACACGAGCGTGTGATTCATGGTAAATTTTGTAGTATAGAATTGTATATAAAATAACATATAGGAGTTTTGTAGTGTAAATAATGAATTTTAGCGTTTAAAATACATATATAAAAAAAACACACTTTTATTGAAAATCGATTTCGAATCTTAATACCGAATACAGCGTATCAAATAAAAATATTCATATTTAAAATATAAATCGTATCATTGAATCGTTACGATGCACAATTAGACTGGTGAGAAACCTTATAACATTACCTTCGTAACTTAAGGCAGATGATTATAAATTAAATATTGAACCCTTGAGACATTTCATGCTCTATGAACTAAAACTGCTGAAACAGTCAAGCCAACAAAGTTAACTTGACACCAAATACTTTACTTCAATTTCTCTAACCGATACAAAGTACCAGAGTAGCATGACAGTGAAAATGGCGCCCAACATGGGGATCGAACCCACGACCCCCCTGAGCTATCCGGTACAAAGGACCAGAGTAGCGTGACATATCATTTCGCTTAATGGTAGAAGGAGATTTAAAGAGGTACTGGATACTAAAGTACGAAGTCGGTCTTGCCCAACGCGAATAGTATTCAAAGGGATTCAAGTTTCCAACTGTTCTAATCTGGGAGACCGTTTATTACCTATGACCTCCATTTTTCTGTTTACTACCTATACACAATAACTTTGACTCGTTCTTATCTCCGCTGTAAGGCACTCTATGATGCTATAATTGAAACTTGCGGGATCACCAATCCTAAGGTCAGTGTTATATTTGCCTTTTCTGAAAGAAGAAACAAAATTTTAATTATAATTACAAGGTGTTTTATCGCGTAGTTAATAAGTATTTCAATTCTATCATAATATATTAGTTTAACCTCATTACCTACTGTATTTCTAATGTCTAAAACCTGCGTTTAAAGATTACAGCTGTATTGTTCTTCTTGTAGCAAGTTGAATGATTTCTTATTTAATTTTCAGCTTAAGTAAGGTTTTAATTACAAGATTGTATTGTAAACAAAGTGACTATTCCTTGCAGTTTAATAAAATTCCCATTTAGATTTCTGTTAGTTTCAAAATTACAGACTTATTGCAGGAGTTTCTATTTTTGTAAAAATATATAATAGCTTCCATATGTATATTGAAAGTGAGAGTATAAAAACTGGCCATCCTATGTAACCTTAGCGATAAAGCTTTAACCATGCTTTGGTTAATTCTATATGTGTAATAGTTCTGAAGTAAATTTGATGAATGGCGTTATGAAGAAGATAAATATTTATGAAAGTTTTTTTAAATTAATTTGTAAGAAATTTTAGCGTCAATCGTTAACTTAATAATTTAAATAGCTGTTGCCTAGATTTATTGTTAATAAGACCCTGATTTGTTTAAGCACTATTTTCTTATTATAATTAATTGGCGATATGATTTATTCTTGAGTACTATGTAATATACAGAGTTGTTATTAACGAACGACCGTCAACTCTTTCTCCACATATATTATTTCAAACGTGACCTGATTCTCTTTCAGATACGCGTAATAAATTGTATTCAACCTTAATACCGAGTCTAATCGATCAGGTCCCGGGATCAACATGTCTTTTTTCAGTTAATTCTAGGCCTTGCTTTCGTCCAAGCATTGTCCTATTTAAGAACGCCTAAATGTATTATGAAGAACACGATTTATTCTACAAATCCTACGAAAGTGTGGCGCCTAAAAATT
The DNA here is from genome assembly GCA_024586415.1 of Phrixothrix hirtus. Taxonomy (NCBI): domain Eukaryota; kingdom Metazoa; phylum Arthropoda; class Insecta; order Coleoptera; family Phengodidae; genus Phrixothrix; species Phrixothrix hirtus. The sequence continues at coordinate 7,671 of JAHWXV010519719.1, read as the reverse complement.
GTAGTTATATCCTGTTTCTTAGCAATTAAGTTCTAGACTATTATATTAGTAAAGGCGAATGTTCGAAAAGATAGCAAAACATTTTGTTGAACAACCCACTCCCTATCCCTCTGATTGCAGATGAGCTAACTAGATGACCAGTATTTATCAGCCACTTAATTTGTTGCTGATTTTCATTCTAAGTCGCCACTTGGAGTAGTTAAGGTACATATTAAAGCATTTTTCAACATAGTCGTAATTTATGTTTACACATTTGGTGAGCCTAGGAATAAGCTTTTTGATGCGTTATACATAGAACTTCTCTGTCAACTACTCTTTGCATTCTAACACTGCTTTCTTAGCTTCTTCATCAGTTGAAAGGCGCTGTCTAGCCGTGTAAGCTTTTAAATTGGTACGAAAATGGTAGTCGGAAGAGATAAAGTCAGGGCTATATACTGGATAGCCAAATATATCCCATCTAAGTGACGTCAAAGTTAAGTCGTTATAGGAACTGTGTGGGGACGTGAAATGTCGTGGAAAAAACACACGCGTTTAGCAAGTATACCTCTCCCTCTATTTTGAATTACTTGACAAAAGCTTTTGCATTTGTGGTTTCTCATTGAGACAAAAAATCTACAAGCAGAATTTCCTTCTCGTTCCCGATAATCTGATAACATTATTTTTTAAGTGGGCCTTTCGGTTATGAGTTTTTTGAAAACCGGTGATGAACTTCAACGTCACTGTATTGATTGCCGTTCTATTTCTTAAATATAGCACGCAACCTACGACCATGGAATTCAGAAAAGCATATCCTTAGAGTGTAATTCATTCGATTTGTTGAACGCAAGCCTGGTGATTTGCTTTGTATTCGTGGGTTAGCTGTTTCGGAATCCATCATGCATAAAACTTCTGTGCCCCAATTTTCCTACGATGGTTTCATAAATAGCAATGTTGTGCAACTTGTTCAGCGATAAAGGGTGCTTCAATTTTTATCTTTACAGCATTAGTGATGATTGATAGTCGACCGCTCCTTATTTCGTCATGAGTTTTCTCTCCACCTTCTATAAATGCATTATACTTTCTAACGTTAATCCGATTCATTACATTATCGTAAGCAGAAATAATTACCGGACGAAGTTTGGCTTCGCAAATAGGTAGCTAAATAATGCGCATACCTCGCACTTGGCGGGATGCCGAATTGCTGGATTCATTTAATTTAATTTAATTTACTGACCAACACATACACATTATCTATACATAGCCGGTATCTTCCGATCTTACGAAGTGTACTTAATAAAATAAGTAAACATAATAATGTAAATAAATTACTGTCATTGTATGCATAAAATAACCATAGATGTACTGTATTCAATATAGAACGTTGTACATCACATTCGCTGCAAATTTTATTAATACTATCGCACATCATATATATTGGAGACCTGCGAACGTGTTGATAGTAAAACAGTGAATTGTGTTCTATCCATGCTCGAAATCGAGTATGATTGATAAAGTTATAATTGATTATTTTCTCTCGAAAGCCTTAATTATCAATATGTAATAAAGAATCTAAATTATTTTATTTATTGTTTTTATTGCTAATACGACATGTACATAACTCGTTTAAGATCACGAATTATAATTAAAAATCTAAGAAAAAGAATGCATTGTATTAGCTTAAGATTAGACTTTGTAAAATTAACTTATCAGATTAATTATGAATAAACATGGTAACAGCTTAATTAAAAATTAAAATAATAATTTAATGGTGTTACTTTATAGTAATAAAGTTTTAAAATGGATTTTAATTAAATGATTAGAAACATATAATATATAAAGACGAATCATTTAGATTGAAAAAATATCAAAAGTGAATTAGAAAAGATTAGGGTAGCACCTGTAAGTTTGTTAAGGTTGAGGTCAGATCCCGAGTAGTTATGCGGCAGTTTGAATGTAGGGTATGCCGGGTAGCCTATAGCGACAAATTTATATATATAAAGTTGATTGAGAATGATGGTACCTATAGATAGTCTATTTAAGGATTGTGATGGACACCGTATCAATATGAGGTTGTAATATGGATTGAAATACAATTTAATTTGTTAAAATGGCGGATAAGTTTGAAGTAGTGGAGGTTTAATTATTGTTCATATATATATATATATTAATTTTAAGTGGTGTTTCGAGGTGCAGACATGAAAAATTTTAAAGAGTAATGAAAGTAAGTGTATATATAAAGAGTATTTCAGATAAAATTGTTCAATTAAGGAAATATGGAAGATATTAGTGAAGAATTGGGTTATTGACGTTACATGTATTTTGGGTGACTCACAGTAAGTACTTTAAATGATTTTATTTATTTAATTTGAGGTAAATGAGACTGAAAAGTGAGTTAAACTGGTGATAGAAAATAATAATGAAACTATGTAATATATTAAGAATTTTAAAAGTTTTAATTTATATGACAAAATTAAGATTGACAACTAAGTTAATTGATGGTTGAAGGTAAAAGTGAAATTACGTAGTTTTTGTTAGGGTCTAGTATTAGTAATGATGCATTGTAATAAGGGTTCGTCGAACGGGATGGTTTAGTTTAATAGATGTTCTTCTTCTTTTGTTTTGTTAGAGAGGATGTAATAATTTTCGAAATCGTTTAATAGCAAATATTTATCTAAGTTATCTTTTAAGATATTAATGTTGAAGATGTCAAATTGGAAGGTATGGCCCTTTTCAGCGAGGGGTTTTGTGAACAGAGACGTGCAGCCGTTGATGTACTTGAATTTGGATTGGGATACGTGTTTTTTAATCATGATGAGAAAGTACCTTTTGGTCTGACCGATATATGAGTTGTTTATATTATTAATCCTATGCGTTCCGCATTTTAGTTCATATATCCCGCCAGCTACTAGTTTGGCAATGAGTTCTTTTATGTTGCAGAAGATATCTTTAATAGTAAGATTTTGCTTGTAAATATTACGAAGATTGTATTTGTTAATAAAAAGCGCGAAATCTTTTAATAAAATTAGCCAATCAAATCATTTCGTGAATTATTTTAATTAAAACGTTTAATTAAATTACTTGTACAGCAAAATATGTTTAATTCAATTATCCCATCAAATAAATCCGGCAAGCATTTTAATTAAAACGTTTAATCAAATTAAATGTGTAAAAGCCGCCACAAAATTATAATTACATAAGTATATCCCACCAACCCGCTAAATACGTTTAGTTCAATTATCCAATCAAAACAAATCCGAAAGATTGCTTAATTAAAACGTTTAACCAAATTATATATTGCCCACTAATCCACAAATTTGTCTTAAAAGAACTGCGAAAATATTTTTAACTCAACCAATCCACAGAATTATTTCGATTCAGTTCAACAATCAAATGTAATCCGCCAAATACCTTAATTAAACCGATTATCAAATTCCCAATAAAACGTCGGGATTATTCGAGGTCAAACTGCGCTCGTATAAACTCTACGTGCATTACTCAAATCTTATCTTTCTATAGTGCATAGTGCCGAAATAGGGGATGCAACTGGTGTTCTATAACATCTCATCATTTTTTTCCCTCAACATCTGCTATATTATATTTCCCCATCCTGAGATATTCTATTAGAGAGCTTTTTTATTACGTATTAACTGAATAAATTAATAAACGCGTAATCCACATAAGAAAATATTATAACTTAATTAAATAGTAAAATCTAAAATATTTTGTTAAATATTTGCATTGTAAATTAAAACCAAGTGATAAATTCTCACAAGCAAGGCACCAGTTAGAAATAAATTTCTAAAAGAATCCAGAAGGATAGTAATAAAGTTTAGAGCCCCAATATGACTTGCAAATATTGTTAGACGCCATAGGAATTTTAAGGATTTCTGAAATAGAAAGAAACAGACGAAAGGTTTAAAATACCTAGGATTAGCTACAACGAATTTGAAAAATTCTTTGCCACGGAAACGCAAAATTATATAGGATCAAGCAGCACCGAAATGGATGTCTTTGGGTTCCAACTTTAAAACTGCATAGGTAGATTAAACGAGTGTTGGGTGAGACCTGTGCCAAGGTATAAGAAAATGACAAGCTGACAGACAATACTTGATGTCCTAATTAAAAATACAAATCCGGCGAAGATACCATTTTGAAAAATCCATGCAAGGCAGTAAAGAATAAAACTCTAGATTACAGATAACTTGGGCAGCTTCGATCCAATAAATTAATCTACATATCAGCACGCAACAAATCCGAATTTGCGAGAACCAGCGAGTCGCATTTGATAAAATAATCGAACGAAGATTACTTCACGTAAGTGGAAAATTAGAAACAGTAATAAACCACAGTGAATAAGTAAAATTTTTATTCATTTCATTTAATTTTCTTAAAGGACTTTATAAATTATAAATTTTATATTGTTTTTCCTATTTACGAATATCACGCCAATTAATTAAAGTTAACGGCCAGACATTCGAAACATTTATTAATTACATGTTTTAAATTTCATTTTTAATGAAAAATTTTGTTTATTGTAAATATTGTGTTTGTGTTTGAAATAATAAGTATTTGTTTAAACTTTGAACTGGTTTTGATTCATGCAAAAATAGAGAAAATACTCAAAGTACAGTTAGGGTGTAATCCTACTTAATCTCTTTTGAAAGGAACGTGAACTTTTGGACAATTTACAAGTGGAAAAAGCTTCTAAAACTATAATTTTAGAAACAGTTATAAAAATATTGTTTTCTGCATTGTTTAAAATTAGTGCATGCTAACTAGTTAATTATTTATAATAATTCTAATTAAGCAACGCAATAAACAAGCTATTCGACTTAAAACGTGTAAACTCATTATAGTCTACTTATACACATATTTATTTTTCTTTTATTGTAAAAGCGTCACAACATGCTCTTAAAAATGCCACAAAGAATGTCAATTATAGCATAGGTGGGTTGACGACCACCTCTACTTTTGGATCGATTCTAGAAATATTATATTATTAGTGCAGCTTGCTACTATTTTAAAAAAGAGAGAGAAGAAGGTGGATGTGAAATGTTGACTTTATGTCAAAACTTGAGACGAATGTTAAAAGGTCCGCTTTTCTGAAATTCAGTCCCCTCCCCAAGAAAAAATTCTGCATACCGCCCCATAATATACAAATATTCCACATAATTTGATAGCTGCTGTTTTGAATATAATTCTAATTAGAGCACTGTTAAAAGATGTAAACATATCACGTTTACAAATATGTTGCTAATGTTATAATCGTTTCAAAGGTCGTTTCTAGCAAGATTGTTTACCATACAAATCCAAGTATTATTTGGTTGGTTCTTTTATCATTCAAGTAATGTTTACATGGTAATATTTTGCTGTATTTATTAGCGATCCCAAATTACAAAGGTAATCTACAACTTTAAACAACAAGTGACAGAGTTGACATAAAATTGATACTCGTATTTTCTATTTATTTTTTGTTGTAAAAAGGCTACCATAAATTATTACTCCATTAAAATAATATTATTTTCGTTTATTTATGGTAAGGGCACTAGGCCTGCTGGGTTGAATGATATTTACGCAATTTACTATAACCAACAAATTGTAAAAATAGTAAGTAATGATTATAATCGATTAATTATTAGAATGTAATATTCTATACATATTCCAATTTAAAAATTATTTTTGAATCAAAAAACATTTAGAGTGAAAATTTTGAATATTCAACAAAGTAAAATGGAAAACATTTCCCTTGTAGATCTTCTTACGTGTTCAATTTCTAATTAACTTTAAAATAATTTTTTTAAAACACTGGAGAGCAATTTGTTATTAGAACGTTTGTAACGTTAATATCGGATAATGTCACTTTTGATGAAAAAGTCTAGAATTTCAAAATAAATACGAGTCTAAAACTACACCGTAAATTTTAATGAAGTTCTCCAACGATTCCATTATACATACTTGGAAAATTTAGCGCTTTTCAATGTACTTGATCGATCACAACTGTAGTTCACGTGAAAGTAAGTCAAGTAGATTGCAAATGTCATTTTAATTCATTTAGATTTTCCATATAAATCACAAGCATTTCTCCAGGGTGTATTTTACACCATTATGAAGAAATTTTAGCAACGAAATGATTATCTCCAGCTTGTTATTTAGTTTAGCCGAAATTATCGATTACATTATGTGCTGGCGTGTCGGCTTAAATTACCGCATTTATGAACTGATTCTCTTATGCACATTACTTTGAAAATAATCAGGTATATATTTAGATTTATTATCTAGTAATATTGAAAAACTACACCGCAATTATTTAACGTTACATTTGAGATGTTACTATAAATTATGGGTATTGTTACTTATAATAATCGTTTACATAAAAGGTTGGAAATCTGACGAACATACAGATATTGAATACTAAAAACATGTTACGTCCTGTAAAAATTATTAATAATCGACGAAATGACTTGAGCTTAATCTCAGAATAGTATCATTCTAGATGATTATGATTAATATTTTATTGTATTGTTCGAAATAGAACTTTAATAATTTTACTGTAGGTTATAACTCAATTCTTTGGGAAAAGTACTCGCTAGTTTTCATATGAGTCCTGGGATTATGCCTCTATTCCTAAATATTTATTTGTGTTGGATATATATCTTTTACCTCGTATATCAGCTATACATACATGAAAGCGTTATATAATAAATTCATTAAAATTGCTTACAACAGCAAACCTTATATTAAGGCACTGTAAAATAGAATGCCTTATAAAATGCTTATATACTTTATCGTTGTATTGATCAAACGATAAGAAAGCAGACATGAAAAAGTTCAACAAACTTTGCACTTTCTGCTATTAGAATTTATATTGCTTTGAAATATAAATGTTAAAAATATGCCTTACTATAACTTAAAAAATAAAGTAATAATGATAACAAACATAATAATATGGAATAATTCTGAAGATCATATAAGAATGATATAGCATAAAGAACAAATAAATTAATCTATAAAATTCATTCATATAAATATCTAAGGCTGCCATGAAATAATCAAAAACAAAGAAACAAAAAATAGTAAATGAATAGGAAACTTTCTAAAATATTAATCGATAAGGTTTTCGTCAATACCATAATAAGCTTTATTAATTAATAGTTTTTTTATGTCTGTTTTAAATTATTTAATCTGCACAATCTGCTCACGAATTCTTCAAGGGAGACCACTAAATGCTTTCGTTTCATATACATCGGACTCCACTTAGTACTAATTAGATTGTGGACTAGAACATCCAATATTATATTATTTTTAGTTCAGTATGATTTTGACCTAATGCGACATATTCAGGCGGACTTGAATTAAAACGTACATTTAGAGGATAAGGTTAAAGAGGTTTCTGCATCGTTGCGTATGACATCTTTTAGTACCTCATATATCAGTTGTCCTTTTCTGCAGAGTATAAGCTTGATAATTCAAAAGTTAGTTTACATTGAACTCCTTTAATAGTTTCTTATATTTTGCATAAAGATAGATTAAAAGTAGGTAATACGGCTGCACATTTATTAAATAATCACTTTGGCGTGTTTCACATTCAATTAGATTATGCGGTAAATAAAATCCCTGACCCACGGCATTGTTTTATACAATAACTATAAAATGCGAATATATATATATATATATATATATATATATATATAT
>JAHWXV010519678.1:0-16625 GCA_024586415.1 Phrixothrix hirtus | reverse complement strand
TAAGGCCCCCGCACGTGGTTGGGGCTCCGCCCCTCCCACCAACTTGGCGGCCATCTTGGGGCCCCATTTCCGGTCTGGAATCGGCTTTAACATACTACTATCAAGTATTCCTTGTATATCTTTCATTAAAGGTTTTTAGGATAGAACGGAGATAAAACATTTCTACCGGTGTGGAACGGTTTAATTATCGTAACTAATACAGTACGTTTCTACTGGCTCGTGACGTCACGTTACGATCAATAGCGTACGTTCTTGATACCCACATTGAATTCCTAAATATTTCAAATTTGTAAAGTGTTTTAAACAACTTTCTGATTATTTTTGAATGTTTTATTATTAAAAGTGAATTTCTGTGACGATTTACTTTCATTATTGCCAAAAAAAAAAGTATTTTCTGATATATGAAAGTACTCAATTGTATTATTAAATACGGACACATTTTTTTAAAAATGACTTTCGCTTTTACAAAGTCGTTCTTTTATTGCCGTTGCAAATATGTGATATAGTAAGCTATTTTAACGGAAAGAAGAAAAAACCAAAATAACAGAAAAAGTACAGGGAAGGTATGGAAGAGGATAAATTAAGGTTTCTTTCTATTTACGTTGGTATATAATTAAACACGTTAGCATTACCAATATATTGAGCATAACAGAACTTTTTGCATGCTTAATAGCTTCAACGCATGGTAATAATGTAACAACGACAACAAATAATTGTAGTAAAGAATAGGCCATTATAAACTATTTATACAAATATGGCTAGTTAGATTTAGAAAATGAGAATGAGCTACAGACTGTTAAATTAGCTTCAGAAAAGCTTGTTTTTGCTTTAAAAAAATTTCAGGAGTTCTACACTTTACCAACTGATGGTGTTATTAAGCAGAAAACTGTTGACCTGCTGAAAATGCCACGATGCGGTGTTTCAGATATTCTATCGTCATTTCGAATTCATGGTTCTCTTCAGCGGGGCACAAATTTTATTACGTGGAACTTATGTCAAGCAACACCGCACACCCTTACGTTTGAATTATGGGCGAAATATGCTAACGTACAATTAACACAGTCTTGTAATAATCCCATGATTTTAATTTCGATGAAAGACTGTTATCATACGATGCAGATTGATAACACGTTATGCCCGCTCGCGGTTAATGATGATACATTTTTTTCCTAAAATATTGAACAACCGCACTGAACTTCGTACGAGCGGCAAGGTACGATGGTACATTGGAAAGGATGCGTTATCCAGAGGTTTACGCAATTTTTATAGAGTACTAGGGTATGAAATAGGCCACGCAATTGGAATTAGACATTCTTCAGATGCAAACATGATTATATATGCTTATGATTTGAATCTGTATGAAGATAATTGGAAAGTATCTAGAATTAAGTTTAGCGAAAAGAACAATACAACAGCAAAAACAACAATAAGATCTACAGCTAAAAAGCATCCATTTGGTACAGCCACAATAAAAGTGACTACTAAGAGTTCTCCGATTAACAGAACTACGACAACTAATACAGAACCAACTTCTTCGCCCGACTTATGTACTTTAAATAACCAAATTGATACATTCTTAGTTGTGAACGGAAAGATCTACATATTTCTTGGAAAATACGTGTGGGTTGTTCCGTTAGGATAGAAAACGTACAATAAACCGTAGTAAGTTAAAGACTGGTTAAAGTTTCTCCCTAAAGTCTTTATTAAATTTAATGCTATTTATCAACAACCAAATTGAAAAATTGTCTTCTTTGTTAAAAATTATATTTAGCTTTACTGAATTTAAACTTATAAATGGTTATCCTAACTTAACACGGCATTAAGTCTAAAAACTCCCATTAAAATTAATGTTATAATAAATACATTCGGCGGTCAAACATATGTGTTCTACAATAAGTACTTTGTTATGCAAATAGATGAATGTAGTTTTACAGCATTCAGATTTGGTACGATTTTTTAAGAATTTCCAGGTGCTCTGTGAACTTAGGTTCTGCATTTAAATACATCGACGGAAACATCTATTTCTTTAATAAAGACACTATTTTCATATACAATGAATTTAAATGGTTAACATTGAGTGCAGATAAGAAAGATTTAGCTATATTTAAGATAAGTTATCCTACTGAATGTATTTTACAACAAATACAAAACCTTTTAGGTATTTTTTTTGTTAAATTTATAGCTAGAAAAGTATAGTAGTATCGAAAATGATTGGGATATTAATGATGCACATAAAATTCTTCTTGAAATGGGGAGGGGCAAATAACTACAGTAAATATGATTTTAATTATAGTATGAGTTTAGTTGATGACGACAAAGGCATTAAAGCTTAAAATAGATCTATTTATAGAGCCAACAAATAGTCGAAATGTTCCATTATTTCCTAGTAATTTTTATCACAGAATCTGATCCAAATTTAGTGGAGGGAAAGGATGGGATTGCAAACAAAATGTGTGCATGTAACAATAAATGAAAACAAAAATCAAATTCATAACATGATTGTGCGGTCATACGCTTACAGACAAGTTAGAGAAAGTGATTGGGAAAGAGCGGATATAGACAGAATTAGATTTAAAGATAGAATATGTAGATGTGGGAACGTCCTCGATAGATTTTAAAAGATGAACACAGATTTCGTATTTACCAGGAACGTATGCGTAGAGAGGAGGAGGAAACGGGCGAATATATATTACAATTAATAATTACAAGTGTTATTAATAAAGAGTTTCTACTGGTGCATGTACGTAATCTTTAATAAGACCGAAACGTACCATAAAATGGTACCCTTGCAATTTATAGGGAAATCTTAATAAAACGAACGAAATACAAAAAATACACCAAGGTTGGATATATTATAGTATGTATTTCGATTTAAAACCAATTGTTCGGTTAAGCTGTGTGGATTTTTATGCAAAGGGATCTTTATCACGTCATAATGTGATAGTATTATTTATCGATGATTGGCGACACCTTCTAAGTAAAGAAGTTTATATACAATATAGATTCTTCAAATCAGATGAGTAAGATCCTGCAGAAGGCGAAGCTTGTTATTATTTGCATGACGAATACTTCAGCAGTAATTTTATTATTTGCTATAATTACGAATTTGAATTCAACGAGGTGCAACCCTTCGAAAAAAGTACAACCATTAGACGCAATCAAAATAATTACCTACAATTCAACGAAAATGACATAAATTTATTACTTACATTAAGAGATATTATCAACTGCAAAATAAAATTACTAAACGAAGCGACTTTGACTAACTAACTCAATAACATTATCGTAAATTTTGTGAATAACGATTGACATCTGTCTTCACGTCCACAGACGTGAACAGTTTAAATTATGAAGACAAATTTATTATATTTGTTAAGAAGTTTATAAATAAGAACGAATTATCATGTTTAAGTTTAGCTGTTTTTACTATTTTAAAATATACCCAATTGTTTATTTTACAACTTTTTAAAGATTCTCATTCTCAGTTGTCGAAATGTTGTTAATAATAACAGTACTAATGCTACCTAATAATAATCTGAAATTAACCAGTCGTAAGAATAACAATACTATATTTACCTAAGAATGGCGTTAGAAAAACTGTTACGTGTTAAACATAACATAGAGATTTAAGTAATAATTTCATAACATTTTAAATATAAACAGTGATGTGAGTCTTACTGGAAAAATATGTAATTTAATGTATTATTTGTGAAAAATTATAATACTGAAACTACTTTTTGTTGTTTTTTAAAATTGATCTCAATAGAAGCTATAAATAGTTGATGTATGTGAGTATAAGAGTTCATTAGGATTAGACGACGATTGCGAAGAGGTGAAAATGTTACAAATAAACTTATAAACATGCTACCATTTGTAGTACATATTCCTGGATATCAATTCTGTGAACCTGGTACTAAGTTAAAGAAGCATCTTCTTCTCAGGGACAGAGGCATGAACCCCTTGGATGCTTCCTGTAGAGGACACAGCACACCTTATAGGAATAGTAACGATTTCAGTCAAAGACAAAGCAATTTGTGTTTTAGGTGATAAAGCTTGGCAAATGTTTAGATCTAAAGACGCTCCTATCGGCAAAATGTAGCTGCGTTAACTATAACTACGGCTATTTAAGCAAAAAGAAAACTAAAGATAACTAAATAAAAACTTACAGGCAAGATTGTCATTATTTTAATGTTTACATTAAACTTAAACAAATTATTGATACATCCCAGCTTTAGTGCGTCAAGTTTAAATTGGTGACCACTTTTTGGCTCGCTTGGTATAATGTACAGTTTTGCTACAACAAATGTAATACAAATGCTTTTATAATTTTTCTTGTATTGTAATTCATACTTTCATCTGCTTGCGTGTCATAATAACAATTTTATAGACATCTATTTGAATGCCATAATGCATATATTATAGGGCTCACTACCATAATGGTCATTATAGAACTGAGTTCTATAATTTACCATAGTAGATAAAATTTTGTATATTATGCGCATAGTAGTGGCTGTTATTATGGTACGAGTTGTTGTAGTTATCGGCCGAAATTGATAGTCCTAAATAATTATTATTAATTTAATATGGTAAGAAAACTTACTCAAGTTGAAAAGTAAGAACTGCACCAAATCTAGAAGATGGTTATGCAAGTTATACAAGAGAAATTTGATATTTTGTTGAAATTTGACCTTTCTAGATTTATGTGAGCAGAACTATACATTGAGTAGAAAGAGGATAGAGTAGATACAAAAGTCAAAATTTAGAGTCTACTTCTATCTTTGTTTAGCCCTATCAACTTAAAAATTCTTTATAAATAGTTTTGTTGCAATGGCAAGTATGTTTAGTTTGGAGAGTCCGCAGAACGTGATGAGCTACTATCATCCACCAATCGAATTAGATTCGCAATACAGATGTATTTTAGCGCTGATTGGTTTGTTTGGGTGGAATTCATTCGTAAAATTAATCATAAAACATCAAGAACAACAACATGCAAAGTTGATGTAGCAGTAGTATGTGTGTCAACAAATCAAAAATGAACTACAAACAATTACTTTTGCTCAAGGTTCCTGTGAGATAGAAGAAATACGTGTCTTCGTGCAAAAGGAACTTAATGAAGATTTATTAACCACATCTAAAAGGTTATCGTCTTTTAATGTTAAAGACGTTTTCCTATTAACGGCCAATAATAGTACGCTTCAACGTGTAATACAAAACAAATAAGATATTGATTTTACAGTCTTGCAGTATATGTCATATACTAGGTTTTAGTTCAAAGATTCTAGCATCAAATGTGGAACATTGCCCTGATTTGGATGTGTACATCCTAAAACATATAAACATCAACTTTGATTGTAAGGGTAAGCGTAAGCGTACACAAACGGAGAAAAAGTGGAGACCTTGTCTGAGATCAGTACCGAGCGGTTTTAGACTAAATAAAATTCTCGTAAATCCAACGTTTTTGGAAGTGAACACTAACTCTTAAGAAAAATTGCAATCACTTTGGTTGATCTCCATGTTGGTGGAAGATGCACTTAAAACTAAGTAATAATAATATCAAAGGAAGCACCCTATCAGTCGCTTTTGATCGAGGTGTTGCTGATCCCATAGCAGTATCTAAAAATCACCCTACTCGACATCTTCGCACAAGTGAAAAGTTAACTTTGACAGAAAGAAAATTTATTTCTTCGCTCGGCATTAAAGTTAAAATTTGACGACTTAACCAAACATCTTTGATGGTTTCGTTTTCAACAAATCCATGACCAAATATGAAACTCACACTACTTGCCATATGGATATAGAACATTTGACTTATCTGATGAAATACGTATTTAGATTCAAAATCAAGATCTAATAACCGATGTACAATAGTTACATTTATAGAGTGGGAACCATTAAACGTAATAATGTTCAAGATCCTGCCAACCAAAAGTTTTCCTTGCTTCTTGTTTGAATAAATTTGGATCAAAAAAGTACTGTATGTCGATTGCGGAGAATTGTAATTGTAATTAAATATATGCTTCCTATTCATCACCTGAAAACAATAATTTGGCCTTAGCCGCTTGGCTAACTAAAAACAAAAACGATAATAATCAGAATATTTAAGTTCAGCACGCTATAAATAATTCTGAGAAAAGGTATATCGCCTACATACTGATAAAACACGTTTTTTGTTTTACCAAAATGTACAAGAAGACCATCATTAATATGGGTCAGGAGTTAATTTTAATCAGATAGCGAACACATCATGCTTGCGACAACAGCCAATCTAATTTTACAATTACTTTGACGAATGTGTGCTGGTGGATCCGCATATAAGCCTAAGGCATCATGCAAAAAAGATCTGTACAAAAAATTGAATGCAAATTCGATCATCTCCATCGTATTCCTCAAGCATACATCAATTATTTAAACTTCCAACGTGACTACTTTGATCGCCAAGAGATCGAATTGCACTCAGCTATACAAAATTCAAAGCATACCTTTGCATATCTTTGCGATGGATTGTTCTAGACAGATCGAAACATTGAAAAATTTACTCATAGATGTCAAGCTGAAAATGTAACCGGCTCGAAACTTTCAGACGGAAGAGATGTTTTTCTGTCTAATTATCCACGATACAGTCCCTTAACTAATGAAATTAAATATCTTAAATCTTAAATATATACCTACAGTAAAAGAAATTATTGTGTCGATTTAGTGTTTATGTATTTGTTGTCAAATAACTCTATTATCATATGTTGTGATATGTAATATTAAAATGTATTTTAGTATTAATAAAGATATGATATCATTTTGTATTTCTTTTAAACCGCGCGGCGATGTTGATATTTGCAGAATCAACCCAAGTCTTTTAAAAATGTAAAACTATTAAACAAAAGCATACTTTGCCCATTATGAATTGAGATATGACCGAGTTCCATAAGAAAAAAGTAAAAAAGCACCCTTTGATGGTTAATTCTAGAATCATCAAATACGAGCAAGACGAACCTGGTAATTTACTAATTAATGAAAACGGTTTAACATTTGAAAATGTTTTTAAAATTCTTATATCAAACGAAATATCAGTTTCTGGAACAAGTACTGAAACCAACTAAGGGTGCAAGTTACTTTCCATACAATGAAAATGAAATCATATCACAATGAGATGTTAAATAATACGCCATATTCCTTTTTGATGATGTTGCATGTGATAAACAAAATAACGTTAAATCGTACTTCAGTATAAGACGTCACAAGGATATTAATTGTTTTTATCTTATGTAAACGTATGCGGTCATGCCCAAACATTTAATTAGAAACAGTTCCAACATGCTTAGTTTAAACCTGAAACACATTTATGAGGACAACCTCGGAACGAATACGGAATTTCTAGCCTTTCGCGATATTTGTGGTCAATGTTAGCAAAATAAGTAAAGGTTCCTTGGGTTTTCCTCTGGGAAATTTCATTATTCGATAGATTATATCGTTGATCCTTTTTATCATTTTATATGGAACTTCCTAGGATTTTTGCAATTTGGGAGATAGAATTTGTCATCGTTAAGGCTGGTAGAACCAAACCAGATTATTGAATTGAAACACTCCCGCTTTAAAATTTACATCATAGTGGAATTTCATTCGACCACTGGCAATCAGGATGTTATTGCGAACTCTCTTATGAATCGATTTGTCTCTTTCGAAGACTTTCATCATATACATTTTCAACCTCTTCCTCGATAAGCTCCCTATCAAACTACAAATTACAAGGTAGCCTAAGTTCGCGCCCAAACAACACGCCTGCTGGAGTCTCTCCGGTCGTCCCATTTTCAGTCGACCGATATACTATCAAGAACAGATGTAAGTATTGTTCCTAATCTCTTTGATGGTCGAGACAACATTTGGAAAATATTTTCCATCGTTCGATTGTTGCATTCCATCATTTCGTCTGGCTGTCAAAGAGCAGTTGTTCCGGTCTTGCGTATTTTCAACAGCTGGCGGAGGCTTTGAAATATGACTGACCCAAAATTTCTTCCTTGGGCTGAATGCAATTACGATGAAATTTCAGAACTGCTAAACAGTTCTTTCAAGGTATCGGCCACTATAATTGCCTCTTAATTTGGTAGAGCGTATGCTTCAGTCCATTGCAACTAGGATATATTTGTTCCCTACTTCTGTTTTCGAAAATGGACCATATATATCAATTGCTATTCTTTCGAATGGGCTACCTACATTAAATAGCCACGTCGGTACTTTTTGTCTCCCGAATGGACCATTCCCAAAGGCGCATACTACACATTTTTGGCACAATTTCTTAAGATCGCCTGCAGTTTATCCACTAAAATCGTTCACGGACCTTTTCCAGAGTTTTTCTTACCCTATATGCTCTCTTGATGGATCATCACGCAGTTGTCGCAAAATTTCGGGATCCACCAACTGCGTTTGTCTTTCATTACCTTCATCATTTTCCAGGGTGGTTTTCAAAAGACCATCCTGAACCTGCAAGGAATCTCATTGAGACCGATATGCTTCACCAACGTAATTTAATGGGGCTACTTCTCCCCAACCTGGTTTTCAACCGTTATTCATCCATTTTAATAACTTCAGATCTGGATCGCATTCTTGATCTTGCTTGACACTATCCAGTTTCCAGTTATGGTTGATTATGGTAGCACGGTTGACAAGAGATTCCTCAACTTTTGATTCCAACTGAGAGCAGTACTTGTAATCTTTTGGATAAAGCTGTTTTAGCATCATACTATTGTATTCGTTCACTTCATTCCGCTATTTGGCCTTCTGTATTCTTAAATTGTAGTAGCCATTTTAACGCTGTGTGATTAGGTCTCAATAAGAATATTCGTCCATAAAGGTATTTATAAAAGTGTTAGACAGCTTTTATCATCGCTAGCAATTCAACGCGTGTAACACAATAGTTCCTTTCAGGTTTGGACAACACTTTGATAAAATATCCAATTACTCATTATTGTCCGTCTTGGATTTGCTATAGCACTGCACCAATGCCAACGTGGCTATCATCGGCATCTAATACAAATATTCCCTCCATTCTAGGCTAACTGAATATGGTTGCGGTTACCAAGGTTCGTATAAGTGTTTTAAATAACTCGTGGCAGCTATTATTCCATAAGGTTAGTCTGGTTCATTAAGTTTTGTAAGTGGTTTTGGGATGTCTGCAAATTTTCGTACAAATTGACGATAGTAAGTGCATAACCCTAACAAGCGTCGTAATTCATGTTTGGTTCAGGTCACTCTCGTATGGATTGAATTTTCTCTAGATCAGCTGTCATACCTTTTTCTGAAACCACATGACCCAAGCATTACATTTTGTTTTGAAACAAATTGTATTTTTTCGCACTAAGCAGTTTTGCAGTTTGCAGTTTTTAAAATACCTCTTCAACATTTTTCAAGTGTTCATCGAAGGACTTTCTACTATGACATCGTATAAGTATACTAGACACGTTTTCCAAGACAACCTTCTCAGGATCAATTCCATTAGTCGTTCAAAAGTTGCTGGTACATTGTACAAATCAAAGGGTATCGCTGAGAACTGTCAGCTTCAATGGAGAATGATGCCTTTTCCCGGTGTTCAGCCTCCGACTTGCCAATGTCCACTTTTCATGTCCAAGCCATTCTGGGTATAGGGTAGCTGTCCTGTCTGTTTGGGCACATTTTAGCGACGATAATCGACACCGAATTTAGTGCCACCATCTTGCTTCTTAACAAGCGCAACTGGTAATGTCCAAGGAATACTGGACGGATGTATTATTCCTTCACGGGTCATGTGATTGATTATCCTCTAAGTTTCGTCTCGTCTTGATAAAGTCAGCCTACTTGGGCGTTGATGTATTAGTTGGGTATATTTTTGTGCGTCACGTATGTTCTACCTTTCAAGCAATCTTCAATGGTAATTCGCTGGTTTTATTCTTTGGGATAAACCGTTTTCTAAGAACTCGAGTGTGGCACGCAGCTTAGATAAATTCTTTAGAGGCAAAACCTTCTCACTGGTTTTTGTGCAACGTACCCCAGATGAGATGGGTGTGCACATTCCTAATTCTGTATCCACTAGTAATTTGGAAGATATTAAAATTCGCCATGCGAATAATAAGTACTGTTTCTTTGGCCTTGACCAACACTTCCAATTAGAATACCATTTATGTTGTTGATTTCTAGGATTCCTACGCATCCTGTCCGAAAGTCTCTATCCGGTTGGCCCATCAGTATTGTCACTTCTTGGCGGTAGCGTCACATCTTCTACTAGGTTGGATTATTTTTATTGTATGGTCATCTTGTCGACTTACGGGTACCTCGTCGTCATCAACCTGTATGTCATTCTTCAGGTCTAAGGCGAAGCCAAACTCAGACACTATATCCATAATCAATATGCAGGTTCCTCAATATCAGCTGCTAGCACGCGATAGTTAACTTCCTACATCCGAACTCAATATCTATATTAATTTCACCATGAACGGTTGCATGGTGACTTGTGGAATATGGCTAGCAGAAATCGATATTCGTCTCTTCACATCGATCCTTTCTAATTTTCCTGGTGCTTGGTATTATTAGCGGGACTGCTGATAGCTTCTTGACAATTTTTGTGAATGTCTCCATTTACTACACTTTCAGCATCGTGGTTTTAGCCCAGCTGGACTTTCTATTTTAATTTCTGTTTCTTCCAACCTCTCAGCACTAGCTTTGTTTTTCTCAATGGTACGTTCGCGAGCGTGGCCCTTCGATGCTTAATCGGCTGCTTCAAATTCCAGTGCATGAGCCAATATACTAGTAAGCTTACGCAGACTTAGTGTATGTGTTAGGTTATATAACGTTTTTGACTCAAATAATGCGGAATAACGTCAAGAATCAGTAATATACATATCTCGTTTTATACAAAAATGGCGTATGTATGGTTTTTGCCCCAAATCCCTCAATTGGTCACGGTAGACCTGTTGCAGATGTCTATTACCATATCGCATTTCTAGTCTTGAAACAAGCTAATCGAGATTACTCTGCAAATCGTCTGGTATGGTTAGTAGAATGTCTAAAATATCCCCTCGTAGTCACTATTAAAGCAGTTATCTTCTCTTTAACGGTTAATCCATTTGGTCTTGGGGCTGCCACAAACTGTTTACGGTAATTGGGCCAAGATGTTTTCCGTCATCCGTAGGTGCTTTCACATGTCTTTAGCACTTGTCATGTCATTATTAGCAACATGCAAGTAAGGGATCTGTTGTGCATTAATTTCTGTCGATTGTTCGTGAGGAACAGAGTATACCTCCTTCTTAGGAGTGCTGATTTCATTATTTACGGTGAAGAGAATAAACTTTTGGTGTACTTTATCACACTTCTTGGTTACATCTTTGTACTTTGCCGACATCTTTTCTTTTGTCTTCTTGTAATTTAATTTCAACCTGTAGTTTACCCTAATTGCATTAATTGCTGCTATTTCATCCTGTAATTTAGCTTAACCCGTTTTAATTCCCCCTTTTAATGTTTACAATTCTTCTTACAATATATTTCGATTTGATTTCGTCTTATTTTTTGGAATCTTGTAACTTAGTTGACTGAATTTCATTTGTTCTTGCAATTTATTTTGATTGGATTCAATTTTATCCTGCATTTCTATTTCCATCAGTGACTCCATTTTTATTTCGGCGCTCCTCGTCATTGACATATAGAAAACAATTAATACTAGCTTTTAATTACTAGTAGTCCATGAGTTTATACTTTCAATTGCAAACCCCACACCGGTCACCAAAGGAACAACTGTTTATGTCTTTATCTATATTCACTAAATTACAACTATTTATTTAAACGTATTCACCTAAGTATTTATTTTACAGCACACCTTATATTTCTATTTATTTACAAGTTACTTACAAGATAAGATTCTTAGCAAAAATAAAGGAATTTAAGCTGCTATTTATATAGAAAGGAGAATTTTGGAAAAGCTATATGATAGTATAGAATAAAATTAGTCATAATATTGATGTTATAAATTCCAATGCTATGACTCATTGCTGCAACGTTAAATTTATTTAGATATTAATTGCAGTATTGAGACATTTGTGATTACATCATTTATCTTAGTTATATAGACCCTTTTTGAATGTTCTATGGATTTCTTATTTATTCTAATTTGGTTACATTCTATTTTGCTAATAATATATTTAATTGGAATTAGCGTCTTGCAAATTTATAATAATTAAGGTTAATCTTATAAATACGTTTATCAATAAATGGTGCACATACGTTCTTTAATATTTAAATTATATATAAAATCAAAGACAAGCGTCAAAATCTGAACTACCTCGATGCTTCACTCTTTAACAAACGCATTGTACTATGGAAAAAGAACAAAATGTTGAATTACCATTCCTTGATATTTTAATACAGAAAAGTGATAATTATTTTATCTAAATTTCAATTCTAATCATAAGTTTAATGTATGTATGATAGAGTCAATATTATATGTTGTAATCAAGATTTCAGATTCTGAAAATAATTTTATAAAAGTCTTATTTTAAAATAATTATTCTAGTAATCTTTGTGACGGTTAAATTCGTCGTGAACTGCGGACCAACGTTCCCAGGACGTTCTAAGCGGGTCAGGGCAACTACGGCGGTGCGAGGAGCGAGTTCTAGGCTACCCATAGGAGTCTTTTAAGAACGCTTCGTCCTGCGAACGAAAATTTCTGCCGAGCAGATTTTGGCAGTACACAATCAATCTGGTTAAGAAGCGGGGTTGTATTCAGGGGCGCCGCTGTTTCAGATGACGAAGAGGACATCAGGTCGAAAACCAACGAGACAGAACCGGTCTCAAGTCAACGGGTGGGGGTTTGATTACCTGAGTATTAAGCCCAACACCTTACAGCGGTGCCAATGAATCCTCTACCAAAAGGCCGGCGTGGAAAGTCACTCTGAAGCCCTTGCGAACCTGTAGGTATCAACTGTAGCTCTTAATACTACATAAACACAAAATAAAGGGCTAGTAAACTTTAACAATCAATACATATAATAACTGTCAATTTCCGAGCAAACATTCAATTGTAACATGCGTTCATATAAATTTCAGTTCCCTGTGGGCTATGAAATTTTTCTGTAGAGCGTAGCTTAGACACACGTACGCCAACTAAAGCCAATACACAACCTGCAAATTATGTCCACAAATTTGGTGCGAAGAACTTTATTATTAAATTAAAATAACAAATTTATTTATAATAAATGTACGAATTGATGACCATTGCATTCAACGCATTTGTGGACTCTGAGAAGTTTTAAATTCTTAGAAACGTTCTGTAAAATATGACAAATTCAAGCTGTCCATTTGACAGATAATTATTACTGAGAATGGATTAAGCTAACGCATGCATTTTTTTTCATAGCCCACTGGGAACTGAAATTTAAATTATCGCATGCTACAATAGATAACCAGCTCTTGACTGCGACAACTGGATAGGGCCCAACCCAGGGTCTTTTAGGTTAAAGGGGGGTTGGCGTATAGTGCAATTCTTAATCTAACTTACATCTAACAAGTCGTCTACTACTGTTGGGAGGCGTGGTCAATGATTACTGCCACGAGTGTCAAAATTACGGGCGCTTCTTGGGTGGTCTATACACAAATCGGCATATTACTCAAGAGCGTTCTGGTCACCATAAAAAAAGATGATTAATCGGTACAGCCAGTACCTCGAAAAAGGGGCGATACACTTTACTTCATCTCACCCACACAAGGAGATTTTACCACATTCGGTGTCGCCTTAATATCCCTAGGTTTCCAAGTAGGCTCTAGCACGGACCAACAAGTCACTTGTGGCGGTGTTCCGAGGAAAAATGATCCCCGGGACCTACAAAGGTTGTTAAGCCGGGCTGATTTACACGTCGATACATTTCCACGAAAATCTCACGCCACTAACTTTCTCGAATTTAATTTAACCACACCACTGCACGTGCGGTGGTAACGTTGGATTCTTATCTTAACTTTCACTAACATAACCAGCATCGCCGCCGAAATTACTGCTCCACGAACTGGCGAATTTTCAATTGCCCCACCAGAACGCAAAGATTCAAAACCGTTAAACACAAATTATACATCGACAACTATCAATTCATTCATTTCCATAAAAAAATAATATCTAATAATCACCCACGTTTTCATAAAACCGCCGTTTTTATAAAAAACCCAAATTTCTAAGATCTGAAAATATGAAGAAAAATCCTAACATCTTATAGACAACACTATTTCAAACGTTCAAAACAATATTAGCACTGAAATTGCACTATTCATTGCCACAATTGTTTTACCATATGTTCCAAATATAGCTGAAAAAATTAACAGAATGTTTAAATATTTTTAAATAGGAAACATTATTAGTTCTCAAAATTTTTTCCTTTCAATTTTAACTATTACTAAGCCTTTTACTGAAAATGAAAATAATACATAGGTATTGCATTTACAAAATTCCTTACAATTGTGGAAAATTATATATTGAATAAACTGGATGATCATGGGAAATAAAAGTTAACGAACTCAAAACCTACAGTCAATTTGAAAAACCTAAAATTGCTAAATATCCATGGATTTCTAACCAAGTTTTTAACCAAATGTTATTAATTATTTAAGTTTATATAGTTTTAAATTGTACTAATTCACTTTTACTGTGCATTCAATTCTGCGCATTTTAAACTTGAACAATTTATGGAAATATTTTGATCAAGCAAATTTGAAAATTTTATTTTATCAGATTTATAAAAATCTACATGATGAAGAATATTAAAACAGGATGTAAAATACATATCAAAGATTTATGAATATGGCTATAATAAAATAATAACTGCATATCTAGGTATGATTCAATCTAAACCTTTTTTAACTAGTATGAAGGTGGATATGATTAACCAAAGCACTAATCAAATTAGTAGTATAATCACACTTAGCACAACTGAAAAGTTTGTCTTGAATATGTGTAGATAAATGATTTACTAAACTGTTTTGTTGAATACTGCTAAAATCACATTTAGAACATTTAAACGGCTTATCTCCCGTATGAATATACATATGACTTTTCAGTAAATGCCCCTTAGAACTACTGAAATCACATTGTGAACATTTAAATCTCTTTTCACCTCTATGAGTCCTTACATGTCGTCTCAAATTACTTTTACAAGCACAACAGTAATCACATTGGGAACATTTAAATGGTTTCTTTCCTGTATGAGTACGTATATGAAATATTAGTGAGTACTTGTTAATGGTACTGTGATTACATTGAAAACATTTAAACGGCTTTTCTCCAGTATGACCACGTTTGTGATTAATTAAATGTTGTTTATGTACACTACTGTAATCACACTCGCTACATTTGAATGGTTTTTCCCCAGTATGTGAACGTATATGATACACTAAACGCTTTTTTTGCGTACAACTGTAATTGCATTGAGAACATTTGTATGGTTTTTCTCCAGTATGAATGCGTGTATGAATTGTCAAATATTGCTGACTAATAGCACTGTAATTACATTGGGAACATTTGAATGGCTTCTCTGCCCTATGAATACTTATGTGTTGCATTAAATTACCCTTACGGGACGAATTGTAATCACATTGAGAACATTTGAATGGCTTTTCGCCAGAATGAATACGTACATGATTTATCATAATACTCTTATAAGCACAACTGTAATCGCATTGAGAACATCTAAATGGTTTCTCTTTAGTAAAACCACATCTATGCATAGTTAAAGACTGCTTGATAGTACTACTGTAATTACATTGGGAACATTTGTATGGTTTCTCTCCTTTATGAGTGTAGTTGTTTTTTAATTCAATTTTATTAACAGGACTATAGGCATAAGGAGAGTTATGAAAGCGTTTGTTTATAGTATTTTGAAGTAGATATTGTTTAGAATCTGTTATAGATGTCTTTTTGAATTTATTAAATGAATGTTTAAGGGTTTTTTTTACATTCAACAGTTCCAAATGCTTATTCAAAGCACGAGCAGGCACATATTGCTTAAAACTGGTTATTGGACTTAATGGTCCCGTAACTCTAGAATTTTCTGTTTCACATACATCTAATTCTTCTGCTTTAATTTCATTCTTAAAATCAAGGCTACAATCTTCAACAAAATAAAACTTTTGAATAGATGGAAAGGTAAAGGGAAAGTTTTTGTAAAGTTGACCTGTACTTGCATGATATCGACAAATAAATCTATTTATGGTATTTACAATTTCACAACAATTTACACATAAAACTGTTTTTGTATTAATACATAAATCCTGTTAATAAAATAGTTAGGGGTTGTAATAAAAATAATACACATACATACCAATTCAGGACAGCACAAGTACAATTTGTTGCGGAGTGCTACCTCCTCTGCATTCAATTCAATCGAATCTGTGCAAAATGCAGGTAAATTTTCAGTAAGTGGTAAGGAGCAAGTTTTGCAGCTTTTGGAAAAGATTTCATTATTCTTGTAATGTGTATTTTCCGCCATTCCTTTATTAATTTTAATTCTATGATATACCGTAACCAACACAGTTTAAGAGGGGCGTTTTTAAAAATATCTCACTAGATACCGCCACTAGTAAAATTTAGAGTATTGGTAGAAAGTAAATTACAACAATACTACTACTTTTAT
>JAHWXV010519647.1:0-15028 GCA_024586415.1 Phrixothrix hirtus | reverse complement strand
CATTTTAATAAATATTTGTTTGCAATTGGTGTTATTTGTTCAAGAGATAAGAGCTGAAATTAGAGATACAAAAAAATTGTAACAGGTAAACGATTGTTCAGGGTTGTACATACACAAAGGACAGGCTACTACAAAGTGAGGTTAGTGGTTGTTGACCCCGGAAATTGAATTTAAATAAATAGTACCGCTCGACTAACCAAAAATTAATTGATAAAACATCAATAAAAGTCGCGACCACCAAACAGCATGTTTTGTTTTTCGTGATTTTTTGAAATCGGCTCTAAGGTTTTTTTTATTCTTAGTATATTTTTTAGCTATTCAATTCTATTTTATATCAACCAACCGGTTCCCAGCCGAATTACAGGACAAACTTAACCTTAAAACGGCTGTTAGTTGTTAAACGTGTGTTCTTGTAGTGCGACAACAAAATGAGCAGTTTTAACGAGTTTTCAAGTGATAGTGATCCATATTGTAGTTCAGATAATAGCTATTTGGACCCTGATTATGCAGGAGAAAATAGTAATAATAAAAATTATTTAAGTTTCATGCGCCTGTTGAAAATACTTTAATACATGAAAATGATCAAGGTAAGCTCAGACGCTTTTAAGTTTTTGATTTTCATGGTTCTTACTATTGTTTCCATTTAAATTTATAGTCACAGAAATAAGTATTCCTAGTCAGTCTTGTAATTATAGTAATAATAATCGTAGAATTAGAAAAAAGCGCGTTACTGCCGATGACTTTTCAAGTAGTAAAATGAAAGAGTATGTTATAAATATATTTTCGGACTTTTGAATAGGTATATTTTCATTAATCTTTAGAAACTGATCTGGAGGAGGGATTAAAGAAAAGGTCTAGGAAACGTAAAAGTGCACCACAAATGTGGAAAAAAATGTACGGAAATGGAAAGGGAATAGTGGCAAAGAATATATCAATAGTAAGGGAAAAATGATTAAAAGAAAAATGCAAGGTCCCAGATGTCAATCTCGTAATCAATGTTTCGATAAATTTTCAGAAATCGAAAAAAATCAAATATTCGAAAAGTTTTATGCAATGAGAGACAAAAATATTCGGGATTGCTACTTGGGTACACTTCTAGATGGGAAACAGGTAACAAAAAGGAGAAAGACAAGTGTGGCTAAAATCAAAAAATATTCATATTATTACAATATCAAAGTAGGACCTAAAACTGTGAAAGTCTGTCGTTCGGCATTTTGCAGCTTACATGCAGTGCATAAATCACGTGTCTTGAGAATTTCACAATCAAGAGCTAATGGTAATTTACTGAAAAAAGATGCCCGTGGAAAACACGATAATCGTCCCAACAAAATTTTGGACGATTTAGTTGCGCCAGTAAATGACCATATCAAAAGTTTTCCGGCACAAGAGTCGCATTATTCCAGAAATGAAAATAACAAAATATTTTTCTCAGCTGACTCAGTATAAAGAAGATGCATGAACTTTATCTGCAGAAGTACGAATCTGAGCAGTTTAGTCTATTAAAAAAGCATCAAAAATTTGGCCTAAAATAACACATGACTTCTATTATCGCTATTTCAGGAAAAATTTAACTTGTCATTTGGATATCCACGAACCTACACATGTTTTACTTGCGATTATATAGAGGTACAGATTGATTCTGCTTTGACAGAAGAAGAAAAGCATGAACTAATAGTTTGGAAAGAAGTACATCTTCGCAAAGCTCAGGGATTCTATGATGAATTAAAAGTAAAAACTGAATTGGCTAAAATTAATTATACTGTGGAAACTATCTGCTTTGATTATCAACAAAATCTACATCTACCAATTCCAGTTTTAACAACAGGATATATTTTATGCAAGACAAATCTGGGTTTTCAATCAGCTGTTTCATTCATGTTTTAACAACAAACCAGTCAACTATATGTTTGATCAAACTACTGCAAAAAAGGGTTGCATAGAGATAGTTTCGTTTTTGTGGCATTTTGTAAACAAATATGTGAGCAACACTGTGACTACGCTACATATTTTTATGGATAACTGTGGAGGTCAGAATAAGAATACCGCCATGGTTCACTTTTTGTTAACTCTGGTTAATAATGGAAGGTTCTCTAAAATAACTCATCATTTGCGGGAGCCAGGTCATAGCTTTTTGCCCTGTGATCAGGATTTCGGGCAAATTGAAAAGAAAAAGCGCAAAAAAGAAATTATATATATCTGAAAACTGGTACACTTTGGTTGAAAGCTGTGGCAAAAAGTTTAGTGTTGAACGTGTCACACAGGAAATAATTTTTGGTTTTAAATCTTATCTGCAGCCTTATTTTAAAAAATCTTCAGTTATACAGAAGAAACCGTTTGCGCTCTCAAAATATAGAATTTTCTTATATGATTACACAAATTCAGATAAGGTATTTGTAACAGAAATTCATAATCGGTCTGTCACTATTAGGTACCTTTTACTTAGATATACAAATATTATTGATTTAACTAGTGCACCTTTGGTAAACACGGAAAAATTTCCATTAAACAGTGAAAAGTACGATAGTATAATGCCCTGATCAAAAAAAATGTACCTCCTACATTTTATGCTCAGTTCCATGAAGATATGACTAGAGGTGAAGCTACCAAAGAAAATTCTGATTGATTTCATACCTGTTTATGTTATTTCAACTATTTTTTGTTGTTGTCATTATCACTGTTTAATTGACTAGGCTATAGAATTTTTGTTTCAGTTTTGTTATTCTAAAACAAAGGTCTTCAGTAATATTCTCATATAGTCTTATTTCTTTATTTGCAAAATTATCTAATTTTGGTAGCAAAAACAGGCCATATACACTTTTGTAATTTGCATAAAAAAAGTATCAATACAAATAATAATGTAAAAATTATGAATCTCAGTAACTTCATAGTAACTAATTATGTGAAAATTCCAAAAACTATCTTAAATTTGAAACAGATTGAATAATACGTTTTTCTTAATTTTCTTAAAACAATTTAAATTGTACATTGACTGTTTTTGCACCAAACCCTTCAATTGTGAACAACATATTTCAAAAACTAAACATCGTAGAAAAATGAAATTCTATATTTAAGTTTGCTAGCTTTGATATGAATTGAGTTAAAATCGAATGACCGAAACTGGCGCTTTATTCTTGAGATGCTTGGGTTTTTTGCGATTTTCTCGAAAACGGCTTAAACAATTTTTTAAAAAATTTATCACGATTCTTATATTTTGATACTCTTTTATATAAACTCTTTACTTTTCTCGAAAAAATTTAAAGCGAGTTATCGGAGAAATCTCAGCGATTTGTATGTTCAATAACTTGGACAGCTGATGGTTGCAATTATCATTCGACAAATAAGCGTAAACGATATTTTAATTATTTATTTACATTATTTGTATGCCTATTCACTTTTTGTTTAAATCAATAATTGCATTATTTTCAACATATTTAGCGATAGAAAACTGAAATATGGTCACTGCTCCTAATTTAGATATTGAAATCAAATTTGTTAATTTTGTAAATATTTTACAATATTATTTTAACTTATGTTTTAAAATAACTACCAAAATTAAGGGCAACCATATAAATAATAAAACATGGATTACCAAGGTCTTAGGATCTCATTTGAAAAATTAAAATATTTAAGTAGATTACATAAGGTTGGATTATTGAATACGGCTTATTTTAAGAACTACAAAACAATCTATAAGAAAACAAGATTAGCAAAACAGTTCTATTTTGACAAAAAAATATTAGCATCCACTAATAAATCAAAAACAGTTTGGAACATAATTAATTCTACACTTAATAATAGAAACGAAACCACTACTACACACTTAAGGACAAATGAAACAAATATTACGGATCCTCAATCAAACAAAAATGTAATTTGCAATTCCAAAAAAAAGATAAATTTAAATGAAAAACAATTTACTTAAATCCAGTAATTGAGAATGACATTATAAATATAATAAACGGCCTTAAAAATACTAGATCAAGCGGTCCAAATGATATTCCTACATTCATCATTAAAAAAATGCAAATTTCATATTATCAAACCTTTAACGCACTTGATTAACTGTTGGATTGCGGAAGATTATTTTCCCAATGTTTTAAAGCTGTCAAAAATAGTTTGTGTCCATAACAAAGTCGATCTTACTTTAATTGAAAACTATCGGCTGATTGCATTACTATCAGTGTTGTCAAAAATTATTGAGAAAATCATAGCCAATCAAATAGTAAAATTTTTGGAAGCAAGCAATGTTCTCTCACATAATCAATATGGTTTCAGAAGTGCTAGGTCCGCTATTTAGGCTGTTAGTAATATATTAGATACGATTTATAAAAGTTTAGATAGGGATAATAAGGTTATTGCGCTGTTCGTTGACCTTTCAAAGGCTTTTGATTCTGTAGATCATAATATACTGTTAAACAAAATTGATAAATATGGCCTACGCGGTAACTGTTTGAGATTAATTAAAGACTATCTAAGCTTTAGAAAACAATTTGTTAAATTCCATGATATTAAATTAGATTTACTTTATACAAATGTTGGTGTACCTCAAGGTAGTGTGCTTGAGCCTTTATTATTTTTGTTGTATTGTAACGATTTTAGTAATTATAATGCTTTGTATCACAATTCCTATGCAGATGATGTCACAATTCTTGCTTGTGATAAATCGGTTGAGGATTTAAAAATACAAATTGACAATAACTTACTCACTATTTCTGGTTACCTTAATATTAAATCTAAATAAAACTTTTACCCTACGATTTTTTCCATATGAAGGTTATTATACAAACAGCACATTAATACGTTATAATAATAGATCAATACAACAGGTTATACGCTTGAAATTGTTAGGAATACATATCGATATGCTATTAAACTGGAAGGTTCATATTGAATATATATATATATGCAAAACCTGTGCTAGCTATTG
This sequence comes from Phrixothrix hirtus, assembly GCA_024586415.1. Classification (NCBI taxonomy): domain Eukaryota; kingdom Metazoa; phylum Arthropoda; class Insecta; order Coleoptera; family Phengodidae; genus Phrixothrix; species Phrixothrix hirtus. The sequence goes on along the minus strand of JAHWXV010519647.1, from coordinate 10,101 downwards.
TTTTGCTCTTAAAAAACTTAAAGATATATCCAGCGAATATGTGATGAAAGCGTTTTATTACGGAAACCTCGAGTCCTTATTAAGGCATGGTGAAATATTTTGGGGAAACACATCTACAGCAAAGCGTGCATTTATAATTCAAAAACGGGCAATTACGCATATATTCCGCCTTAATCCTCAAAAATCTTGTAAACGAACTTTTATCGTGAATAAGATCTTAACTCTGCCTCGTTTATATATTCTTGAGGTATTAAAGTATGTAAAAATAAATCTGAAACAATTTAATTTTCTTAACAACATACACAACTACGACACTCGTCATGGCTTTAATTTAGAACATACGTTGCACAAAAGAACGTTGTATGAATCTAATCCTTACTACATAGGCACACTATTATATAATAAGTTACCATCTGTTATTAAAAATCATAATTAAAAGACATTCATCATATCTGTTAAACAAATATTAAGTAATAAAGCATGTTAGCAGATTGATGAGTATTTAAAGGATGCATCAATAATTTAACCATCAACAAATACACAAACAATTGACACATATGACACATATTTCCTTAGTTATACTATTTATACAAAATTGCCAATTTACTATACATAGACCAACGATTATATTATTATTTGTGTTGTTATTGTATTATTATTTATAGCTTTTACTTTATGACTGGATATTCTATTTATAGAAGGGGTTGTGAATCTTATTTAAAACTATTTCTTATGAAAACACAAAAACCCTTAAACTTTATTTGTACATTCTTTAGAATAAATATTGTTTTCAAAAAAATTACATTATATAAAATTGTTGTGAAACGATTTCAAAAGAGCAAACTACAAAATATCCACCCCTCACGTGTTCATAAATAAATAAAATAAAATAAAATATAGTATGGGAAAACAGAATTTTGAACCTTTTAATTACACCTGACTTGACTCACAAATTTGTGTAAAATAACACTCAGTTCCAAGGTTATTATAGTGGCTATGTTATTGACTTATGTACAATAAATGAAATGTAGATTGTTTATTATGTTATTGTAAATTTGAAAATAGCCAAATACGTCAGAAACCTTTTTATTCCGATTTGTAGTTTCATAGCCATAGATTATATACAAATGATTACTTTGTTTTTCAGAATATCGGCTTTATTTTAAATCATTTTAAAGGTACGCAACTAACAAGTATTATTTAGATTTTGCATTTATTAAATCACAATTTTATATCTAACCATAATCCGGTTTAGAATTTCAATGTATAGTTTGAATCTAATTTTTAAGGTGTTCCTCATATTTTCCAAAGAAATAGACAGAAAATATCTAAGGCACCTAAGGGTGAAATTTTGAGTAAAACTAAGTGTGCAAACAGCATTCCAATATCTCGATTTGTTGGAGAGATACCGTGCATTCTTCCATTTTCTGTGATGTTCAATGACTCATTTATTTATAACAATTTTTAATATCTGTAAAAGGCTTTGCGTTTAAATTTTTATGTAGAATTTAGTGGCCTAGACAGTTTTTTTTCTGTGAGTTTAGGTTGTCGAGTGCTAACGCAGCTTGCATAAATTGCCTTTCTAGTGACATATAGCACATAATATTTATTTTGAAAACATGAAAAAATTTTACTGTCTGTGGCGACAAACCGTTTTAATTGTGTAATTTTACAAATATTTTGAATTTCAGTATCAGATATTATGCAGTGAAATTAAAGGTTGGTTACATTATGACTCATATATTTATAACTATTTCAACAGGGGATAAACAACCCTTTCTATGCAAGATATTTAGATCGAGTAAGAAATAGTATGAGGTTATAATAATCGTTTTAATAAGGAGAAAACCTTAATAAATATGACCTCGAAAAGTCAAACTTTTGCGCCTCTAAAGCACGTGGCCAAATTTGATATTTTAATGTATAATGTATAACTTGAATTAATTTAATCGGATAAACTTTTGGATGCACGTTTTACTAAAAGGGGCCTTATAGAAAATTGAGCCATTTTAGAGGCAATAGAGTAAACTACATTGACATAAGGCTACAATATTATACAAAGTAACATCCACTTGATAAAGAAAAATTCAAGTTAGCCATTATCAAAAAGGTAGAAGCTATAGTTAATAGAGTTTTTCTACAATCGTTATAGAAAGTAGGCGTCTAGTCTTTCTAAAGCAATATAAAGTTGATGTTTTCTAACGTGAATCACTTTTTCGCTTTAGAGCGGCAAAGTAACTTTTTCGCTCGCTATAACATCATATCAGATATGCCATGATTAAATGATATTTAAAATTATAATCAACGCATGCGACGAAATTTACAGAATAGTTGCTAGTGTTCCATGATAACAAATGAATAACTCATTTCTTATTATTTTATACTAGGTGCAAAGTGACATTTTCCTCCTTGATAGCGTGACACACTCCGCTACGCATAGTGCCTTAATTTGCTGTCTCAAGCGACAATGTTGTACTTTGAGCTTTTAACACACAAATAGCTATTAATGCATAGTTCCCCTATTTTAATGCATATTCTCCGTATCAATTTAATAATATTAATGATAATCTCTATTACTTTTAATACACAGTGTATTTATAAACGCCATACAAAGAGTACTACAAAAGAAAAGTAGAAGGGGTAGCAATACTATAGATCCTTAAATTAATTTAAAAACTCATATATGGAGTAATATTACTTTTCCAAAAAGTATTTCTTTATGTTGGAAAAATTCTTGATGTCCATTTATTTGATATTGGAAGGTAACATTAAAAAAAATTCATGTAGTAAAAATTCACTGCTGTTCTAGATTTAGATATTCTTAAATGATTTAATCAGATGTGAACACTTCTAGTGTTATAAGAATGGAAGCTATTAAGTTTTTTATATAGTCATGAGTTATTAATGAGGAATTCTAAGCATTTTATATGTATAAGGAGTGTCTACAATTATTTCTGTATTCTAAACCTGCTACAACTCTAACAGCTTTACTCTGTAGTTTGAACAGTCGTAGTGAATTAGAATGCCCCCAGATTAGTACGCCGTATTCAAAATGTATTAAGGCATAATAGGCAATTCTGAGTACTAACGCTGACAGATTACTGACCAAATTGCGAATGAGGAAATATTTCTGCAAAGTTTTTAGCAAGATAATCCCTATTCTGGGTCCAGGTTAGTCTATTATCAAGTATAATCCCAAGGTACCTAGCGTATGTTCTATTTGAAGAAAACGTCAATTATATTGTCCTTTTTATCTCTTCTTAACTGGTTCTAAATGTACGACACATAATGTAACCATCCTTTTATCCTACTGAACAAGATTTCATAGTGAAATTAAAAATACTTATAAAATTATTCAATTACATTCGTTTTATTGCCATAGGATGAGTTAGAAGATGGAAACCTAATTCTAAGTCATATGAAGGGAGTAGTTTACCCCCTTCGTAAACTGTTATAAAAGTATGGAATATAATGTAATCAATCTTTAATCTCACTGGTTAAGTTTTTATGCCGAATTTAAAAATGTTTATAATATTAGTCAGGCAGGTGCGAGGGCGGAACCCAATTTAAAATTATTTCTAATGAAAAATTAAAAACTCATAAAGCTTTATTTTTCTCATCTTTACAACATTTAAAAAAATTATATTACTTTGGACAATATTTGGACAGTTTTAATTTGTCTTAAGGGTAGTTATCACCCTCAAAATAATGTATGAACAGTGAAAAACCTACGTTGTTGTTTTATCGTGTTTTATCTGAAGAGACTGCTGTTTGTATGCGAAACTGACAAGATAAACCAATTCTGGTCCAGCTTTACATGCTAATTTATCCCTTAAAATCGAATGATCGTCAATAAAACGCATAAGTGTCTCTTAGATTTTATTTGTCTAGAGTATAATTATCTGAATTAGCTTCCTTAAACGTACTTGTCGAAATTGTAAGAACCTAGCGCTTATACTGCTGGTAGCTGTATTTTGGTGGTCCTAGTTCGGACTTGGATTGCTAATATCTGAACTAGATTGCACGTACGTTGTTATAAGTCGTGAAAGTGAAACTTAACGTGTATGCTGGTTTTCATAGTAATTCTTCTGCGAAAAATCCTTTTTTCATGTTAACGACTAAATATAATTTGATTACATTGTATTGGTTGTTGGATTTTCTTATAGATAATTTATTTATTAGATTATTCATAAGCGAGGTAATCTTAGTTAATTTTCAGTGATTGCTACAAGAAATGTAAGTTACTTGTAAATTACTTAAATTTATCGAGGTTTTAGTTCCAACGGGCCTAATTACAATTTTTACTGACAGTTCTTTGCGTATTTATTTTACAACACAATTTAAGCTGGAGATGGAAAATGCGTCTATTCTAATGGATATAGCGCTTTTGATAGCCTCTTGGTTGTTTTCAAATATTTTAGAATCTTCGCTGTTCACTTACGCGTTTGACCAATGAAAATTTGATTTTTTCATGCTGGTCATTTTCTCAGACCCATTGATATAGTTCAGTTCATACGTAACTTTTTTATATTTTAGTTACTATAAACACTAAGTGCAATAGTTAAAAATTACAAAACTATATTATATTATAGCTTTCAGCTTTTTGAAGCGCGCATTGTATGCGTTGTATTGTACCACAGGCACCTGGTGTAAGTTTTGTCTGCTATTTTATAATTTTAAATACTAGTTAAAGGTCTTTCTACCTTCTTAAATAATATTTACAATGGTTATTTATTTGAATGTAATGATTTATGTGGTTATTTACCTATAAATCCTTACGGTGTACTTAATTATTTTTTCTCCTGACCGGGATAGATACCTAATGTACATCATTATATCTATGGCAGATAATGAGGAAATAATAAACGCACTTTTCCCAAGGGTATAAAGTGTTGTTATGGTTACACATAAATGACAGTTTGATTAACGACATTATCGGATTGAATATAAATTCTAAATTGTAGGTTAAGATTGCTCGCTATAAAAGTAAAAATGAAGCCTTTTATAATTTGATTGAATTAAATTTCTGTTAGTTAAAATTGAATTTCGAAATTAATTAAGATTGTATTTTAGTTTCCAAATTTCATGTACTTGACATTGGCCTGCGATACTGCCAAATGGAAAATAAATTCTAAACTACACCACAAGATTGTTTAGTATAAAAGTTAAAAAAATGTGTACATCACTAAGCCTTTTATAATTTGTTTGAAAATGGATTTAATAATTATTTATATTTACTTATTTGCAATAAATTTTGTAGTATGTATTCACTTTAATACAATAAAGATGGATACATACATGCCTCATCCGTACCTGTATAATTGCAAACGTCGCAGCATCGCTTTATGTGTGCGTGAAAAATGTGAAAATATGGAAATATTATTTGCAGATTTTTTAATTATTGTTGTCCTTGTTCCGGTACAGTGTTATTCAAAAAAAAAATAAGGAAGACGATTTAATTAATTTACTGATATATTAATATTAAAACGCTTACGATGTTAATATAATGACCACTTCTGTTGGTAGGTTTTTCATTGCTTTCCTTCACTGTGGTTGGAGTGTTGGTGCTTGTAGATGGTTGGAGATTGCCATTCATTGGAACAACATAAGATGTTAGTAACTGTTGTGCAATTTTTATTTTACTTTATAAAGAAGATTCGATGTAACCTTCAGGAACAGTGGTGCTTTTCCACCAACCGTGTTTTCTAACAGTGTTAATGTCAACACCTGATTCGGCTAATAATGTTGCAGAAGATCGATGCAAACAATGACCTGTATATAATTGCGAAGCATGTAGTTTTAAATAGCTTGCTATTGAAGCCAGTACTTTTCTCAACATATTCTTTCCTATTGGTTGGATGCTGCATTTTCCACGTTTGTAGTTAATAAAAAAACACTGATGTTTAGTACGAGACGGACGAGTTGTGCATATTTTTTATAGAATTCAATAAAATTTATTGAAGAATCTGGAGGACTCAGAATGTGGAAAATTCGGTTAATGTGTACTTTTGTATCCTTCATAATTACAAATAAGGTAGCTCCTTCTTTATGGATATCATCTACATATAGATGAAAAAGTTCCTGACATCATAAAGCTCCAGCGATGCCCATTATTACTGCAATCTATTTTATATGAACAAAAAGAGGAATAATTTTTTGAAAATATGTAATTAGAAAACAAAAGATTTTTGACTTTTTAGGCCTGTAACCAACAAACTTTTGCTTTAAAAAGGAAATAAATTTTGGAAATTTACTGATATCGACATTCTCATGAATTAATAGTGTCGATTTTAGTTTATAATAATAAATCCAGAGTGACGTACCTTTATATATTTCAGATTGCTCCGAAAAGCGAACCAGTAAGACATTTTCAGTGTATTTCAACACACCTTTTTGTCCACACCATTTTATAAAACTTCCATAAGTTTTTTAATAAGATTGTCGCGATTTTACAGGCAATAAATTTGCAATAGTTTGTTTTGCAGTCAATGAAATTTCTGGAGGAGTTCCGCAAAACCCTTCTTCGCTCTCGATTTCCATATCAATCATTTTTCAAATGAAATACCATATAGCTATAAACTACGAAACATGAAATTTAACTTAGTGGCAGCTGCTTTTTTTTATAATGCTTTATTTAGTATACAGCACACTAATCTAATTATGTTTAATAAAATATAATGTAAACAAAAAATCAAAATATAATATTTAATCAGTGAAAGTGAATATTTATACTTATTAAAAACAAACTTAATATAAGTTGACAAAAAATTACTAAGTTATTCTTTCTGTAATAGTATTAAAAGCAATGACTTAATGCTAAATCCATTATGGTGAGAAAATTCCTAAAACGTGTTTTTCTATGGTTTTTACATTAGCGCCTTCAAGATTGTTAGACGCTTAATGCAGTTAGATGCATTGAATGTTAGGTATTCTTTACCAATAAAAATTTAATTATTAATAGAGCTTTAATTACTACATTTTGCAAGTTGTAATTTAACTATGTAATTATATATGTGATGTAAACTAGACAACGCCATGTGTAAATGGAATAATGGTTTCAAATATATCCGTATAAAACCACAGTTCCATCAATTAATTATTTACAATAGTTTCGAATATAAAAATCCAATGCTAATGCTCAGAAGTTGATAATTCCTGAAACTAAAAGTAAACGAATTGCATGAAATTAAGAACTGCGATTTATTTACCACTTGATCTTTTCAAAAGAAGTTGGGGTACGCTACAGTATCACGAACCTATCTCAAGTTTTGCATTACGAAGATATTCAAAATTTAGATTACGAGCTTTTCGTACTAGTACATTTTTGACAAGACGGCATTTCAAGAAATTAATATTCGAGTGCTATATACTTACGAAGCAAGATTTCTTTATAAACATATTTACTGAGCTGTTGGTGTGTACCATGCGGCATAACATGTCACAGTAAACTACATCTAGAATAAAATTAGCTTTATTGTAATAAGTTTATGCACTCTGACTGCCACTTCCCAAAATACCTATTAGGCATTGACATCGCGATTTTACACTTAAAAGGCAAATAATAGCCAGTAAATATCCTAGGACAATAAACAAATTAGTACTACGACTAGCAGCATTAACATTATGTATGTACATTACATTTTCCATTTAATTTACATTGTATTAAAATATTCTATAAATGTTTTAGTTAGGTATGTTCTAAATATTTTTCAAACTCAGGCCATGTCAATGTCAGTCATGTTTAGTCGTCAATTAGGCAGACAACATTAACAACACAAAATCCATAGCTGAACACCTGAAATAAAAGTTTCAAAAATTTATCATTTTTCTCAAAAAAATTGCATTTGCGGTCGGGAGAAAAGTTTTGTTTCCAGCATGGGGGTAAAGTGAATACGCCCTCATTGACGCTCGGGCGTACCTTATAGTTTCGGGATTAATTATACACTCTACTCCCTTGGTGCATAAATAACTATTAATTCAATGTGCATCAATATTATTTAATTGTATGTATAAGGAATCTATTTCGTAATAAAATTTTATAGATACTAGACAATTGGTATGTAGTATGTAGTTTATTAATTACTTATAATATTTACTACTTTAATTTAAAATAATTCATAAAGCCAGTGTCTATAAACCCTTTAAACGTTTAAGTTAATTATTGGTGTTAAACCATATTATAAACAGCTTTTTGTCATAATCCAGTGAATTTAATGAAACTCAACAAATTATTTTCTCTTTTCTAAAACATGTGTAAACATACTTAATTTTAGTGTAGTTTTTCTGCGTTCGTATAAATGACTGAAATTGAGTTTTCTGTTGTGAACTTAGCGATTATTTGATGTTTCTTTAACTTTCTTTTAAATCTACAAGTAATTTTATTGAAAAATGTTCCTAAAAGAATTTTTTAATAAAGCGGCTTTCAAATAAATTGTTTTAAAATGAAGAAAGTTCAATAAATTTTTAATTACCAAAATGTTAATGTGTAATTTTTGTTTAAAATGATTAATTTATAATGTTTAGTGCCAAATATTACTATAAAATCCATCAGTGTTGATAAAATAACGGGCGTGTGGTTGTAGTATATGGGTTTACTGACAACTTATGATCGTATCCCATTTTCAAAGTTGGTGTGAAGGTGCGGTCAGGGTAGGGTGGTAACCCACATGTTTGGCTGGAACCCTGCTGATTCAATACGATCTGGATGGTAGTGTCATAAAGCCAGCGTTCAACTACTGACTATTGTGAATAACAACATAAGTATCTGTTCTTATACACTTGCTACCTACGGTTTCCTTTTAGTAATGTATAGCTTTCTACCTGGTTATTATTGCGATCGTAAATTCATGTTAATACATTGTTCTTAATACAGTATCTTGTGGGCACAGCAAGAATTATTTTATTACTTTTGCGATTGATTACATTTTAATTATATTAAAATTAGTATTCCAAGAGAAATTTTATAAGTTTTAAAAGAAATAAATAATCTATGTACAATTAATGTGTCAAGATTAGATAAAAAGGTTATTTTTTAAGTATCATTATTTCGTAAAACTGGTAATTAATTAACAGTTTCTACTAAAAAACCGTTGGAGTTTTAGGGATAATATTTTATTACTAACAAGCCAGTATAATAATAGTAATTAAATTACTATTAGCAATTCCCCAGTCACGTTAAAAAGGGAAGCACGTTAGCGATTCTTCGATTACGATCTTAATAATTAAAAGTGCCCTGCCTATCTATTAATATATCTATACTTGTACTCTATTATAACGTCTGAAAAAATAGAAAAACAATTTAAAAGCGCTAATTATTCATTAATAATTCCGAAATGAATTGCAATGTAAGCGCGGGTATCCAAATAAGCACAGCGGAAGCTACATACAATTGTTACAAAAAGCTTTTATTGGTTCTAAGCTGAATTAAATCGACTGATGATTATCTAGATCAAAACTTATTTTCATGCCTATATGTATGTAATTAGAATAAAATGTTGAATGTTAAATTACAATTTAAATCATGAATGCCAGTCAAAAAGTTTATCAATAACACGATATATGCCATGTTGGTAGAACTAATGCGAATTTTATTGTTTATTCTGAAGTTGTTTTTATATAAGCATTTCCTGATGTAGGTATATTGTTTTCATCTTTTATTCTAACAATTAGATTTAGATTTAGATATGCTACATTGGAATTTTACTAAATTTCAAATTAATATTAAATTTGTATTTGTAATATCACCTCTATAATTTATTTTATCACAAATTTATTTTATAAATATTTAATTTATAATAAAAACTAAATCGCGAATTGTGCCCATCTACACCGTGTTTAACTGATTGGTGCTTTTATGTTAATAAAATTGTGCACAGGTTTGTAATAATGAAGTACTTACAGAGGTATAATTCAATTAATGTGGATTTAAAAACTGTACAATGAAAAATTAGATTAAGAGAAATAAATCTGTAAGCGAATTAACATACTTTAACATTTTTAAATATTTGTAGTTTCGAAGGCAATTTCACAAAAATGATACTAAAGGAATTTGTAATAATGTAGCTGAAATTTTTAAGACAATCTAATTGGCCATTTAGGTAA
>JAHWXV010519569.1:0-10358 GCA_024586415.1 Phrixothrix hirtus | reverse complement strand
GTATATTTTAAACGTGTAACATGAAACAATTAAAATTTAAAACATCTAAAATATAGTACTTCAATAAGAAGTTTACTATAAATCACAGTCGAAAGTGTTATGCCCTTAGAAGTTTAAAAGCGCCAAATAAAATAGAGTTAATCATCATCTACAGTTTAGTATATATAGAAAAACTACACATACTAACAACATTATACCTTATTATAGTAATTTTCCGTATTCTTATCGTTCAGCAGCCTTACGTTCATACACAAATAGGTTATGTAACTTTGTTCAATCCAAAGTTACATAACCTATTTGTGTATGAACGTAAGGCTGCTAAACGATAAGAATACGGAGAATTATTATAATAAGGTATAATGTTGTTAGTATGTGTAGTTTTTCTATATATACTAAACTGTAGATGATGATTAACTCTATTTTATTTGGAGCTTTTAAACTTCTAAGGGCATAACACTTTCGTCTGTGATTTATAGTACACTTTTTATTGAAGTACTATATTTTAGATGTTTTAAATTTTAATTGTTTCATGTTACACGTTTAAAATATGATGGTCTTTTAATTTAGTGACCAAAACATATGTAGGTTTAATATAAACAATAAATATTTTGGGAAACTAGGTTTCGAGTCATTTAGCTATACTGAATTAATTGTTTCCCATTAGAGAATAATGGATCTCAACAAATACTTTTTGTGAAATTTATAAAACACAAACTTGTATAAAATTAGTATATTTATAAATAAATAAATAACAGATAACACATATAGGACTAATTTACAGTGTAGAAAACATAATAGATGTTTAAGCCAACAAACAAAAAAATTAACTTTTACAAAATTTAAATAAATAAAATACTTTCGGGAAAGACTCCTTTCTTACAATTATTAAAAACTTAACCTTAATGTCAACTTTTTTACAATACAAATACAGTATAACTCTGTTTTGTTCGTTATAAGCGATAGTGCACTGTAACAAAATCAATGAAAATGCACATTATTGTACTTATATGGACTACAAATTAAAACAAGTACAGATTTATGTAGAATCACATCCAAATAATATCTCTTTGGTGTACTTCATCTCACATCATTGATCGAAGAAGTAAAGCAAAAAGAACTTTAAGTAAAAAATGAATGAGCTGCCAAAAGTGATCGAATACCAATTAAATTACCAAAAGTTCAGCAAAATTTCTGTAAATCTGACTCATGTAATGCAAAGTGTGCTAAAGTGAAATTTTTCACAGGGTATTTTACCTTTACAATGTCTATTGCTTCTCTTTGCCGTGCAGTACTGCAGAGATAAATGGATGTACATTCGAATATATGAAGTAAATCCTATGCAACAATTAAGTAAGCGACAAGCTTTACGATAGTTTTACTAAGCGTTTTACAATTTTGGTGATCTTCGAACACCTTTAGCAGATGTTGGAGGGCTAAAATGTACGTATCTTATTTAGCAATAACTTTATATAAGCATAAAACCATGCATGAGTTGGTGTGCATTTAAATTATGGTGTGCCACGCAGTATTTCACAAATGAACAATAATATTTATGTGCTTGATGGAATTCTTGATGCGTATTTTAAAACTCCCTTATTAGTGTCTATATACATTTGTCTAATGCATGTAAATAAGTTTATTTATCTTTTTTGTTAATTAATTCTCAAAATGAGTTAGATGGTAAAATCTAATTTACAATAATTAAAGTATTTGTTATTTCCCACCATTCGCTATAAATGTGTTCGTTAAAAGCAATTGTAAAATGTACATTAATAAATGTAAATCAGTTTGAAACTTGAGATTTTGTTTGTTATAAGCAATTGTACGTTATGTCACGGGTTTGCTATATTTACTATATTTTTAAAAAATATTATATTATATTAGACTATTTATATTAGTCTTAATATTTCTTGAGGGTACTGACCATTCTCAGCATGTAATACAAGAATTGAAAAAACTGTAATTTTAATTTTGCAATAAAGAGAAAAATGAAAAAATGAAGTTAAAAAATCTGAAAGAAATTCATCCAAATGTATAATATGGTAGAATGCATTTGTTGTTAATTGAGATAAAAATTTGTTAATAAAGTTTTGAAAAAATATAAAAAACTGTAAATCATGCTCAGACAATTTTTATGAAATTGCGTAACTACAAATTTTTAGAAAAAACTTGAACTTATAATTCCATAGTTTTCAATTAACATATTGCAAGACATGGGTAACAGGTATATCATAGCATATGATCATTTAAATTTCAGTTCCCAGTGAGCTATGAAAAAAAATTCATGTCTTAGCTTAATCCATTCTCAGTAATAATTGTCTGTCAAATTGACAATTTGAATTGGTCATATTTTACAGAACATTTTCGAAAATTTAAAACGAAGTGTTCACAAATGCGTTGAATGCAATGGTCATTATTTCGTACATTTATTGTAAATATTATAAATAAATTTTCTATTTTAATTTAATAATAAAATTCTTCCTACCAAATTTGTTGATCTATAATTTGCAAGTTATGTATTAGCTTTAGTTGGTGTGTGTGTGTCTAAGCTACACTCTTGGAAAAATTTTATAAGCTACTGGGAACTGAAATTTAAATGATCGCATGTTATTACCAATATTTTTTTGATGGTTGTAGCCATATATGTCGATCATAATTTACGAAAAACCGTAAAATAAGTAGCTTTCCTTTTTTTACATTGTTTCAAAAACAAATCAACAACTTTTTATTAAATTAACAAGAAATCCATTGTTATACATCACCATGCATTTTTTCAGCTTATTGTTTTTGTTTTATTTGGAGTATAAGGATTGATCTTATAACGTAGCATCTGTTTCATTTGCTACTTCTATATATAAAAAGGCAAATATCGGACAGGATGCCTTTTAAAATCTTGTATCCGCAGAGGTTTTAGTTGATCGCAATATATTTAAATTTCATCAAAATCAGGGAGCGGCACATAGTAAAGTTCCTTGTTACACAAAATTGTTTCAATAATCAAGTCAAATTTAGAAAGAAACCCATGCAATGAATTTTGGTTCTATTTTAAAGTATGAAGGAAATCTTACCTCACCAGCATATTCAATAACCATTTCACCACTTTCAATATCTCTGTGACAAAACAGTCCTCTTTTATGAATTTTGGAAGGATATACACCAACATATTTTTTGTATGTTAATTTTAAATTTCGAAATCGCATTGCCATAGGTAGACTGGTCATAGTACCTCTCCTTTAAAAGAAATTTATAGAATAAGCGATTAATTAAAAATATTTTACCTTGGATTTTGTTCAATATCATTAAAACTACATGTTGGTAGTTTACGATGTTTAGAAGTAAGCCAACTAAACATATCAAAGGAATCATTTGATTTTTGATGTGGAATACACCTTGCTGCATGATAGAGATGTTTACTGCTATTATCATCTGAGTCTATATTTGGAGTTTGAGAATGAAAACTTGGTTTATATTTAAAACATTTATTTGCATCTGGTAATTGTTCACAAATATATTTTAGGCCATTCGTTTTTAAACCAAGAAGTTCTAAGCCATTAGTTAATACAGTTGATGGAAGTGAAGGCATGTTATGTGCAATTCTAGCCACTTGAACTGCTTCAAAAATTTTAGACCATAACTCAGTAATTGAAGATGATGTATAATGGAACCCATCTTGTGTTTCTACTGAGTATAACAATGTACTTTCCTTTTCTTGTTTTTCAACACATGGCTTGGATTCTACCTTCGCATTGGTTTTATTACTATTAACAATACTTACGGTTTTATCAGAAACATTTTGCTGTTCTGCAGTAAAGGTTCGTTTTTGATTTGTTACACAATTAGCTTTAATGGGTTTTAATGAAGCTATTTGTACAGGTGAAGAATTTTTCACATTTACGCTATTACTTATTTTATAAACTCCTTCTTCACTTTGTTTCTGGAAGACTAATTTAAGAGGAGTTGTTTCTTCTTTAATAAATATTTTGGGTTTTTCTAATTTTTCACATTCAATAGGTGGTTTTAATGGAGGTGTTAAAATTATATCATCTAAAATATTAATTTTGTCCAAGTGATTATTAATGATTTTAGTTTCATTGATTTGTTCAAATTTTTCTAATACAACAGGTTTTTCTTCAATAATATTTTTCGGTGATATTTTATTTAAAGGTTTAGAATTATTAGTTGGCATTGGTAACACTCGATTCATTGGCCGTAACTGTGATGAAGATGTAACTGGTTTAGGAGTTGGTGTAACTATATTTGTAGGTATTCCTGACTCAGAAACAAATGGAGCCATTGGTAAATTTATACTGGATGAGTTATTAGAATTAATGTTATTAAAGTTGGTGTTACAACTAACATTTCTTGAAGATACTGTCGGAAGAGTTCTTGATTGTTGATCTATGGAAGAGTCTGTGTTTGGCTCATTATAATTCCAAGAAGGGGGTGTTTTATTTTCAGTAACAATTATAGGTGTGCTTGGTACTTGGTTTGGGACATTTTGTGGTACTTGAAGTGGTTGAGAGTTTACGATTGGTCCTGAATTCAACAAAACAATATTTCCAGATGCCACATCAACTAGTGGTTCTAATTTACTAGTTTGAATGACTTGAGTAGTCGATGAATAACTGCTATTCGCAGTTAAAACACCAGGTACTGTACTAGGTAAAAATTGTTGAGATTGTAACACTGTATTTTGCACTATTGTTTCCAAACCATAAAATATAGGTTGCACTGGTTGAGGTGTCCATACCAAGGAACCATTATTTAATAATATTTGATCACCTATTACTCTTGGTTGAGGTAAGATAACTGCTGGTTGAACACCAGAAACTAAATTTACTAAAGTGCCTTCTGGTTGTAATTGTACTATCTGTTGTTGTGTTGTTACAGCAGTTGGTAATTGAGGTGTTATTGTTGTAATATATTGTAAATTTTGACCTGTTTGCTGTTGAAAAGTTTCTATAAATGCAGGTATCATAGTGGTTGATGGTAGTTGTTGAACAACTATAGAAGGAGTTCTTGTTGTACTTTGTGGAATAAATAATCTACTTCTAATTGGACGGGTTTTCTTAGTAGTGACTGTTCGACCAAGTCCACGGTATCTCGAACATTTTTGTATGTGTATTGAATTTTGAGGAACTGCAACCATTGAATTAACTGTAATATGATTTGGTGGATGAATGTTTAAAACTGGAGTAACATCTTGTGCAATCGGTACTGGTTGAATTGTTAATTGTTGTGGTTGAATTTGGAGAGATTGGTGATTTATGTGCAGTGGAGTTGTTGCATTTAAAGATAATGTATTACTTTGATTAATAGGTAAAGATGCATGGTTGATAGAAAGCGGTGCTGATGACATCATAGTTATAGTATTTGGATGATTTACTATAGAATTGCATGTAGGTTGCGTTAAGTATAATGATAAATCGCTCGATTGATTACATGGTAAGTGAGTAATAGGTATTGTTTGAGTTTCTTGTGGTTGGTTAATAGCAATATTAGGGGATTCTTCCATGATAGGTTGAAAATTTGATAAGAATATGTCAGAACTCTGTGGTACAGTTACTACTTCTGTTGTAGATTCTGTATTTACAAAAGAATGTGTATCCAATGCAGATGATTCTATTTCATCTTGTGAAGATTGATAAGTACTATACGATTCATAAGAAGTTACCATATATGGTTCTCTATTTTCCACAAGAGGTACTAATTCTGTATTATTTGCGGAATCGGAATTATGATATTCAAATTGTTCTTGTTCTTGAGTCACGTCAGAATCACTTTCGCTAATTGATAGAACTTCGCAAGTTTCCAGATGTCTTTTATAACTAGCTTGAGTCCGATATGTACACTGACATTTTTGACACTTAACAGGTGCATCTGATACATCTGGAATCCATAAATCATCAGGTTCGCCATCACTACTATCATCACAAACTCCATCTACTTGTAATACTTGGAAATATACATTATCTGGAGATACTGATTTAAATGATTTAGGTGAATTAGCAGACCGTTGATCATTCCATACTTTTGTAAACTTATTCATATTTTCTAATTTATTATTCTTATTTTCATTTAAATTTCTATTTTCTATAGTAGAATCAAAAATGTCTTTCCCATCTTCAAAAAAATTTGATTTCTTATTGGATTCATTTGTGGCAATTTGTAAACATATATCACTTTTATGTGATTCATTGCTAGAATTATCACTCACTTTATAATCACTATTTGACAATTCTTCATTGCTCATGAGTTTTGGGAAAATATCTTGCATAGATATGCCATCTAAAAATTCATATGGCAATTCTTCTAGTATTGCATCTGTTAATTCTGGAGATAATATGTCAGCTGCATTTTCATTTTGAGGTTCTTCTTCATCCTCAAATTCTGTAGATCCTGTAGAAGATTTTTCCATATCTTTTTGCCAGAGTAAAACTTCTCTTAACTTTTTGTCCACCAAAATTTTAGGTAAAGTGTGATCAACTGTAAAGTTTCGTTCTGTAACAGTATTATTCTGAGCATTTAGAATTCGAATCGTTATAATGTATGGTATTAGTTTCCATGGCTCAGTTGTAGACCAAAATAAACGCCGGCAAGTTAAATTTACAGGAATAATAACATCTGCATTATCAGAGACGGATGGAAAAATTGTACCTATATTTGTTACACACAAAGATCCCACCATAAACTGCATTTTTTTAGGTTCAAAAATTTTTGTTTTCCTTCCATATATACCTACATATATAGATCTACAGACTGCAAAATCTTCTGGAATAGAAATAATGCCTGTATTGTTGGGCTCATTATGATTAGGGCAATAAATTGATTTATCTCTCATAAAATTACATTTTACAGTAAAGGCACACCGAAAATGATAAGATTCATGGCAAGATTTTGCGCAACAACTAATGCTTGCTCCTTTTTGTTTGCAATAGGAACAACTCATAAAACGTCCACGGATAATAGCATTATATACATTCTGTAATGAACCATCAATTTCTTCGTATACTTCTGATGACCACAAAGCACAATTGGCATGAATCCATTCATCATTACCACAATACAATAACCTTGCTTCTTGATAACAAGTACCATCACCTAGTCCTTTACATAACAAACATATTCTGGTATCATTTTCTATATTATTTATTAATTTATACTTGCAGTTAGTAGTCATATTTAATAGAGGATCTTCTAAATTCTTTAATGTGCCACATGACATATCACAAAAATTTGTATTTACATATATACTCTCCTCTGCAGGATTATACCAAGGAAATACTTGTTTTAAAATTGTGTGATATATATTGACCAATTCTGATGAGTTAATTGAATTAAACACTTCTATCATACTTTCATCAAAGTTTTTTAAAGAAAAATACTCATTAGAAGCAATTTTAATTTTAATTTTATTTAAAGATGTAAAATTAGATGATTTGAAGTTTAAATTATTACACATGAAATTAGTTTCATCACTTGAGTTACCAGATGATTTCACACTTCCTTTTGTATCTTTAAATTTATGCTTCTTTTTAAGTTTCTTAAAGTTGATCCTATCAGAATTGCTTTCAGCATTTTCATCATCAGAAGAATTCGATACATCACTATCATCCGAAGATTGTAATTTTTTTGCAGTCACTCTAATTTTATTTAATTCAAGCATATTTCTTGCAAGCTCATTCTTGCCAAGTAATCTTAAAACATTATTAAAATTAGCTTTTAATACATGATCTACCATTTTTCGCCAATATGGTGATGAATCACATCTGATACACAAAAATTCTATAGATTCAGGAAGATGACTTAAAATTTGATATTGCTCATTAGATAAACCTTCGCATTGTGAGTGAATTAATTTATGACATTTTGCACATTCCATCATCTGTAAAATAATTACATCTATACTGAAAAATGTAAGTCTTACCATAAATACATGTGTAAATAAATTAAACGGGTGTAAATAATTCAAATTTTAATAGTAGATAGTTACTTAAAGTATTACTTTTAGTTCAATTTTATAAATTTAAAAAATCAACATTTTATATGTATATTTTTTAAAATAAGCATACTTACTTTGGTATTGTTATCATTATCACTATAGCATTTCTGGCATAGTGGACAAAAATTTCCAATTTTCCTCAATTTGAAACACACAGAACAAAATGGTTTATTTCCAATAAATTGTGAAATATCATTGGTACCACAACTATTACAACACATACAGGAAGCACAAATCTACAAAACTTGTTTATATGTAAATGTAAAAATTGTAATATGGATTCTTACAGTAGGTCGATCTTTGGTTTTCCATTTTACATTAAAACATTCAACATGGTAAGCTTTCTGGCATTTTTGACAGTTAATTTTTTGTTTATCACAACTTCCACATATATTACATGAAGTACATTTAGGACATAGCCAATTGTAGTTTTGAGGATTTATGGAAATATTTTGAGGAATCTGCTCTAAACAAAATGGATGATATGGTTCACAACACAAACAACAAAAGAGCAGTAATTCTTGGCCTGCACTTCCACATAAATAACATAAAGCCAATATTGGAAAAGATGAAGTTGATATTAATCCAAATCCATTACGAGATACTTCATCTAGATCATAATTGTCCCAAAAATCTGCACAAATGGCATTTTCAAATTCTAACGGTTTCTTCAGTGACTTTGCCTACAATTAAAATTCTATTTAATACAGCTTTACTAATACAAAATTGTTTTAAAATACTTTCAATGCTTAAACTATGTGTTACTTACAACTCAATCATTCACAAACAATAGACAAAAAGATTAGAACATTTTTATTTGATAACAGCTAAATTTTATAAATTCATTATAAATTGTTTTAGAACTTCTGGTATTCATATACTATAAAAACCAAATTATTTAATTGGTCTTTTCAATTAAATGTAATTAAGTATTGTTTATTAGTAATAAGTTCAGTGTAAATTAGTAACAGTACTTAAAAATGTTATTTGCCATTAAATAATATTTTGTTTATGTGGGTGTGTACTGTTTTAAGAATTAATGTATTTATTATATGGTTTATTTCAGTATTAGTGTAAGTGTATCTTTCAAAATTTTTTTGATTTTACAACTGAGAGATTTTTATGTAATCTCCATTATCTGTTTTGCAATTATTGCAACATTTTTGTAATAATGCAATACCTTCCAAAAAAATTCTTTAGGCAAGTCTTCAAAAAACTGATCTATAGTCTGTTTTAGCTCATCATCACAAGAAAGTCATGGTTCCTGCAGACATTTATTTAGCTTAGGAAATAAATAATAGTTGCAGGGTGCTAAATAAGGAGTATAAGACAGATGTCTCAGCTCTACAAAACCACAATCACTCATTACTTCCTGAACTTTTCAAGTTTTGTGTACTCTGCAATTGTCATGTAACAGCATAATCTTCAGAGGACAATTGTTTGCTCTTTTGGGTAATTTAGCAGTTTTTAATTTCATAATTGTCTCTTTGTAAATATCCCCTGTAATTCTTGTGCCTTTTTACATATATTATACCAATAAAATTGCCTCATTATGTTAAAAAACTGTAGCCATAAGTTTTCAGAGAAAGATTAGGTTCTTGCCTTTTTTAGTGGTAGAGACATGGTACTAAAGAGGGAGACAGATCCCAGTGATATACTCACATCATGTCACCAGTTATAATTTTTGAAAAAATGTCTATGTCATCTACTAAAGCAGCCAAATTTTCTGTGAAAATTTCTTGCCTGCAAAACTTGTTCAGGAGTAAGCAATTTTGGAATCTAATGAGCTAATTCATTCTTAATCATTATGCAAAATTTTAAAGTTGTTGCTTACGATATTCCTACTTCATTGGCTATCTGAGGGACCTTCAATCTGCAGTCTGAAAACACTAAATCCTCCACTTATTTGATGTTTTCCTTCAGTCTTGTCTCCATGGGTTTTCCACACTTTTGAGTCATCTTGTATTAATTCCCTGGCCTATTGAAATTGCTTACATCAAAATGGAATTGTATAATATAATAATAATAATAATAGGTCTTTATTTCTAATACTAGTAATCCATGCTTGTAGTTAATTGATTGGGCGAAGTTCAGCTGAGCGGTTACTTACCACTCTCTGTTCTACCACTTAACCCAGGGCGGCGACAAAATTTTAATTCTAAATTTCCCCGAACTTTTCCCTGACTTTAGATTTTTCCAGATAAATTTTTTTTATCCTTATATATTTAAACTCTCTTTAAAATGGATATTTTCCTATCATTGATAAAATATTATAGATATCTACACGAATTTTGGATTATATAATCCAGCGCTAATTAATTAAATTATAAGTAGGTATACGTAATATGCATTATTT